>ML736366.1:0-53678 GCA_009193595.1 Aspergillus bertholletiae | reverse complement strand
TATTAAAGTTTGATAGAACGGCAGCTGGGGTCAGCTTTCTAATTCCATCCTGCGGGTAGATAACGTTCTTGTCCTACATCCGGACTCGTCGTTTCCTTCCGTTTTTCCCTGAGCTTGGGTGCACATGGTGGAATCGATTAGATCCTGGTTAGTTAGGGCTAAATCTCGGCGCACACGAAAGGGATGGGACTATGTCGGACTAGTGCGCATGCTACGCCTTCTCTCACACATCTTAGTGTGTTCCTCCCAGGATTCGTGCAGATAGCGTATATCCATCTCCTGATCCCGTGGCGGAGAGGGGCGCCGTCTCTTGGCGTGCTATAAGACCTGCTGATATACGAGGGTCATCGGATGAGGGGGCGGCTCGTCGGATGTTCCCCGTTTCTCTCGCAAATGCGAGGGCGTGTGCACCTCAGCAAGCCTATCACTCCGTCTCGGTTCCTCAGTATCTTCGTATTCATTTCGTGCCTCCCTCCTGACAACCAGTAGCGAAGAATGGTTGGCGTACCGCGCAGCACTGGCTGTCGCGCCTGTCTCCAGCGGCGGGTCAAAGTGGGTGCTCCAATGTTAATCTGCTTCAGCCACGTTTCCACTCCAGAAGAAGAAAAGAAAAAAAAAAAAAAAAAGATCGATACGAATCATGACTCTTGTGTTATTTTAAAAAAAAAATTTAACAAAAGAAATCTCAAAGTCAAAAGCACAACAAAATCATGTCGAAGCGGAAAAATTCCCATCCTAATGAGCAAAAATCATAGTGCGATCAAACCCGTCCAGAATGCTTGCGCTGCCAAAAGCGAAAAATACCCTGCCCGGGTTACCAAAAGAGATTCCAATTCTACCATAAAACTGCCCCCGCCGTCGTCAAATCCGCCCGCAGTTCCGACAGCAATGACGCACGTCCACCGAAACGGACGTCGAAAGAATACCAACAGGCTCTCGTGCTCGCCCGGCCAAAAATCGACCAATCCGTCACCCCCAGCTTAACGGCCACCGCTCTCGATACACAGCTAAAAGAGGTCTTCTCCGATGTCGTCTACGCCACCTTCCCGAACTTGTACGCCGTGTTTTGTGGCCGTGTCGATCTCACCTGGGTCGACTTTGTCCGACATCATTCCGCCACGCAGTCGACCGCCGTCAATTGGGGTATCCGCTGTCTGAACACTTGGTTCTTAGCGCGACGGCATCACGACCAGGACCAGCTCCAGGTAAGTCGACACATGTATAACCGCGCGTTGCGGTCTCTAGCTCAGTCCCTTCGCGATCCCGCCCGAGTGAGATCGGATGGCACGCTGGCTGCCGCGATAGCACTCGGCGTATACGAAGTCCTGGATGGCGTAGGGCCGAATTCGTGGCTGGTACATTCACGCGGAATCGGAGCGTTGTTTAAATTGCGAGGTGCGGATGCCCATCGCTCAGGCTTTGGGCGTACCATGTACACCACATACCGGACGTTTCTCGTAGCGGAGGCTTTCACGTGCCAGGAGCCATGCTTTCTGGAAAGCGAGGAGTGGCGGACAATGAATCGGGAGGCATCGCTGGCGGAAGAACGCGACGGCAAGGGTGGCCCCCTGGCTGAGATCACGGAGAATGCGTTCGAGGAGGTCTTACTCTGTCCGGGGTACCTCGTGCGCACGCGGGAGGTGATCTCTAAGGACGCGTCCGAGTCGTCCGGGGAATCCCTCGCGGCGGAAATTCGGTGCAGCCGAGACCTCTTACGGGGTCTGCAGCGGCGGTTAGCTGCGCTGCTAGAGCTGCAGATGGGCGCTCAGGCGGTCCAGAAGAAAAATCTCTTGGACGGTCCTATCCCGAAGGAGTTTGTGCACAGCATTGCGCATCGTTCGTTGCGGGGTATAGACTCGGCGCTAGCCCTCCTTGACCAACTACTCGTGCTTCTTGCTGCCAGCAAAATCCGGAGGCTGAGTTCCGATGAAAATAGCCCTCCTCAGATTCCCTGGGGCATGACCACGTATCAACCCGCCCCGGAAGAAGCGATATCCGTGAGCGATGAGGGCACCAGCACGAACGATATGAAATCCCTCGATTGGCTTGATCAGCTTGCAATGTCTATGGGGACTCTTGCGCTTAAGACATGACGAACCCTGGGTTCGTCATGTGGATCCGGTCGCCGGCGGTGTGCGCGCCATGTCGGCCAGGATCATACTTTCCAGTTTCTCGCCGAGTGAATCAGGGCTGTCTGCCTGGCTCTCCTTCGTTTTCATTCAACTCGACGTGACTGCCCACCATGCCGCGTTGTCCCCGCAACCTGGAATGCAGGACCAAATCTAGTTTGTGGAACTGATACCAAGCAGTGGCATAATGGCTCTCGACCGCTTCAAACACGGCATGATTGCCCTCTGTTGAACCGCATTAATTTCAACTGAGCGTGGACATCGGACCTTGCACCGTATAGAAAGTTGGTTAGGATGGGAATCGGCTACAGATACATAGGCTCATCCGTGCACTGGCCCATTCCCAATCGGACACCCGTGCATACGGGCGTTGAATGGTTCAGACGCTCACCCGCAATTGGCAATTGCAGCCCAGAAAAATACACATATATCTGGTAGTTCTGTTTTGAATGATATAATGTACAACTCTTCTGTAATCCATCCAATTCAGTAAAATTAGTGAAACCAGGGCCGTCAAAGGTTGGAGTTCATTTTTTCAGGTTAGTCTTCGGCAACACTGTTCAGATATATTTTCGGAAGCCACACCTAGCCCCTACAGCGGGACAAGGAACCCTACCCACTTGAGAACGCCATAAATGTAGAAACTAGGAATTAAAATGCCGAACATATGGTTCCCTAAGTCATCACGAAGCCCGAAAATTCTGTCCTGTGGGAAACCTGTCCCGACGATATGTCGCATTGGTCAACAGAGCTGCCTCGTATCCATATTGGCCCAACCAATGGGAATGGAACTCTGAGCCTAAGCTATCATTGAGTTTATGCGGACGTTAATGCAACGGGCCATAACGGAAAGGTCCAAAGTGCCCAACAAGGTAGCGTGTGATATGCGAGTGTGGGATGACATGTACTTTTGTCACTAATATGGGGCATAGCGTGATGGCCAATGGTGGCTTCCGAGAGTGAGACAAGAGTTCCCTCCGAGCGTTGTCACTTTGGATTGGCTGAGACGATATGTTGGATGTGTCAACTACGGTCGATCGTGCCATCCTGACCTATAGTTGAGTCTGTTGCGGTTAAGCGAAGCAGATCAGTGTCAGGGTGCACGTACCATGATAAATGGACCGTGTAATGGCGGTCGGATATGTATGAGCATCAAGACTACCGGGTGGATGCTTAGATGCGCCAATGAAACTGCATCGATATCGGAGATCGCGCTTTTCTCGATAGGTGAGACAAGCCAACAACGTCTAACTGACTGGGTTGTTTGCCTGTTTGGACTGCCTACGTGCATGAACCCCGGCCGCGTCAGAAATTTCCCGTGGCCAGATGCATCCACGGCAGCCCCAGTCACAGCTAAGAGGATACCACCGGAGAAGCTAATGGTGAATAGTTGGCGAGCCTCGACTCTTCGTGCGTGTGCAGTGGCACCAACCATGAATGGTAACACAGCTGCACATTCTTCCTCATCTCCTCCAAAACCGGCCATAAATACAATCGTGCTGACATGCTGTGACTTTCTGGGGGGATTTTAGTGGCTACAACCACAGCGGCAGGAAACAAAGGAACGAAGGGAATAGCCATGGACGGAGATTGTCACCGTAAAAACATAAAATTGGACACAATTTGAAGTTGGAGAGTCTTGCCTATCAAAATTGTGGTAACGACAGCGGCCTTCTCTACAAAACTTAGCATCACCCGGCCTTCTAGCCAAAGCCTGGTAGCCATCATACCACTACTGGCAAATATCTCTTCATTGCGGACTTACCTTATGAATGTACTGATCCACCCACCGAGTGCAACTTCCATTCTTACATAACCGAGTGGAAAATGTGCACGTGGCCAAGGTAGCTTGGAATATGCCATCTCAAAGAGAACCTGGCGGAGACTACTTTTGCTTTCATCGGTGGAAGCGTCCTCAACAGGTGTGCCGGGTTAATCCTAGAAAATCGAGAGAAAAAGGCATATGCGAGCGCCACGAAGTCATTTTATATTATAAATATTTGTGATGGATTGGTAGTCGATTCAATCTCAGCATACGATGGTATAATAAAAGTAATACCATTATAGATGGTCTATAGTGACCAAGGAAGCGGCTATCGGAGGACTCCGTTAATACTCTGCCAGCGCCATAAAAAACCTGCGCAGTAGACCCAGAAACTGGTTGGATTAACCGTATTTCCATGATACATACAACTAGGACCGGATTTAGAGGGTGCAGACAGTTGATAGTATACGCAATGATATGGCACTTGGGAGACAACCATGAAACGCCACGACGGTGTGAATTCCATTGTGTGGACAAGCAGTCGGAGTATAGCTGCCAAGTGATGAGAGGGATACAAGTGGCACAACTGTATAGGACAAATTGCCGTGGGATTCAATTTGTAGGTTCTTAGCATTGATTGATCATGCCTACCTGGTAGGTCAGAAGATTGGCGTAAAGATATTAAACGCTAGTACTGGCATCAGCAACTATCAATTATATTGGACGTTATGAGATCGACAATTTCATATGTAGCGTTATTTCTCCATTACGGGGAAGATGCAGCAAGGAGCCAATTTTTCGAGGATGTTAGATGGGGACGGTTCTATCTGCCCGATGAAATATTTTGGGGGGGTTCCTGAATTGATATCTTAAACTGTTCTTCCCGATTGAAAGAAATGCGGCGGCCCATCACCGCCACCTTGGTGGACTACGAATCCGATCGTGAGATGAAGCGATCAATTGACGATTGATTCCGATGGAGCCCGATATCTATTCTCCATCATTGTAAGGAGTACATCGCCTCTCCCCGCATTGTTAGGTGTTAAGATAAATAACTGGAGCGTTCAGTTACAGTACAGTATCGGTTGAACACCGGAAGATAGATGGTGAGTAGCTGTGTTACTGTGTGTATGTCGAACCAAAGGAATAGTGAAAGGTTAGGAAAGGTGCACTGCTTGAGGTGCGTCGACCTGGACAGTAGTCCTCCGGCGGAACTGGCGATAATGATCATGAATGGAGATATAACTTCTCTCACAACTCAATAGAATGCATAGTAGTTTGACAACCTGGACTTCGCACTGCAAGGCAGTTGACGAGCTGTTTCTTATGTTGAAAAGGTATTTATAATTCAAAAAATCAAATTGTCAGCAAGTTAGTCCTCCAGAGTCATTGCTCAACGTATCCCAAATTGGTACTCCGTATATTGCACAGATAATCCACCGAGCCGGACTCTCCCGTGTACTAACTCCGAAGGCTGATGTTCGCGCGCTTAAAGTTGCGATCGGCTGCCTCAGATTTCTCTGTCTAAAGTTATGAAGCTAGCAATTTAGGTTGTTTTCCAAGAGTTCCGAATAAGTAAGGAGTCCAGTCGACGGAGTAACTTGCCTGATGTGTTGAAGCTTTCCTTTCATGATTGGGATATTATTATTGGTGCGATGACGGCGCGGTTTGATCGAGAGAGCCGGAGCTCTTTCGTAGTATTCCGCTTAGTGAGCATTGCACATTTCTCCTATGTTGTGTTGGACGTACACGAGGGGCGCTGGCATCGTTTATCACCCGATAGTAGTGGGCCCCGACCGTACCCCGAGTGGTTCCTGTTCCGTGTACTCCGTATCGGGCAACATGGATGAGATGTCAAAAATAGTAAAGGAGCTTGGGGACAAGAGGGCTTGGATCGTTAGGAGATAATATAAAACCACCCTTGATGCGTCCATGGTGGATCCACCTGTACCATGACAGGTTATAAGTTTATCGACATGATGTCTGCAAGAGGTCATGGGGATCTCACGTGAGCCACGTCGGGGTCAACCATCTCAGGTCCTTTGGTCATTATTCAGGGGTTCGCCGCCTTGCCGCTTGGCCAGAAAGGCGATGGTTTCGGATGGATTCTTCCTTGGTGATGATTGACCGAGGCAGCTGCTTATGGCTGGGGCATAGCTAGTAGTTGTACGGACTGTGCAATGAATGTTGAGAGTTTCGGAGATTCTTAGGTGCCGCGGCAGGGTTGAGTCTTGGCCAAGAGAAAAGAGAGACAGTGCGGAGGCCGAGGAAGCCGGAAGCGGACGTGAGCAATGTCAGGTGAATGGCAGATAAATCACATGTTACACGGGGGCATTTTCCCCAGCCTTCGATTGAACTTCCCCTGGATGGCAGTAACACGGTACCACTCCCACTGTCCGAGATAGGCATGTATGTACATAATTTATGAAGGCTCCCCTGCAATTAAAGGTTCCTGGTCAGGTACCCGTTGATCATTGATGTCATGATTGACGAACAGACATCCCGGATGTGGCAATTCTGCATATGAATCAAAAGAGAAACCGCAGGATCATGACGGGAAGACGGAAAACCCTGGGATTATCCCTGGAGTCCAGAATGGTCGGATGGCCAGGTACGGAACAGGAACGACCAATGGTGAATACGTGGATGCCTAATAATACTGGTAAGGGCGAGGGCATCGCCACAGCCCTGACCCCGTGCTTGCGTGGCCCATTTTTCTGATCAATGCGAATTCTATTCTGATTGGTGATTAGTCAGAGCCAAGCCTTGGGTTTGCTGCATTAGTCAAAGCTTGGCCTGCCAAACACCAACCAGAGAAAAGCATGACGGAACAAATTGGGGACTAAACGTCATGAATGACCCGATACGGCCGCGTCAGAGTGTCACGAAAAACCGGCACACTTAAACAGTGATCGCCATTGGTGGCCGTTGCGTGATTTTGCTTCTAAAAAAAAAAAGAAACGAAAAGAAAAGACGAAATGTCAGGGTGACGGCCGATTTAAGCGACAAAGGCCGTCAGGGGTCTAGACAAAACTCAATCCAGCATTAGATTTATGAACTGTTACTGAAAAGGTACTGTGCCATTGCGGCTGCTACGACTCAACAGTACATCCGACGACTTCCTGATCCCCACACCATTCCTCGATCTATCTCTCTATATAAGTTCAACCATATCTGCATCTCCCTACATTCACCTACTACAAGAATCCAAATTCTCAATTTAACCCCCCTTCTCAAGTCTTTCTCTCCCACTCTCTCTCACGCACACACACACACACACACATAATGGCATCCAGCGCTGCAAGTGAGCGGACCGAGTCGGTCTCCTCCCACAGCTACAAGAAGTCCCTCTCCTCGAAGGCCGACCCCAATGCCGCCCTGAGAGAAGACCAGCCCAGTAAGTACATGACTGGTCCCAATGTGGTGGCCAACTCGTAGCTAATCAAAATTAGTTGCCAATGCCATTGGGGGAACATCGTTGTTCTCTTTGCGATCCATGCAGCACCGTGATGCCAAAGGCGAGATTATCAGTTAGTGTGCGCAGCAACCCTAATCCTGGTTCCATGGCTAACCACTCTCTTTAGCCGATCCGGATCGCTCCAACCCGACTCGCCCCCGAATGGAACGACCACTTGATACGATCCGTGGTTTTCAAGCGGCCATCGATGCTCGTCGACGAGAAAATGCCATGTCATAGGTTGGAAAAGGGATTCGAACTGGGCGTTTGTATTATTTTTATTTTGAATTTTTTTTTTCTTGGAGGGGGGAGGAATACTTCTTTTCTTGCTTGTTTGAAATGACTGGATGGAAATGGTTAATTGAGCGATTATCTGTCTGTATGTATATGATGACCGGAACTGTGTGGATATGATATTATCAGTTCTCGTGACTGAAGATCTTCAATCGTGGCCCAATGGGGACTGACTTTCACCGAGTTAAGAATTAAAGGTAAATTAAAATGACTTCCAAATATTGAAAAGGACTCCAGGCAACCATCAACGCTCAGTAGAAAAGATTGTGGAAAATTCGATGGTCTCCACTGGGCAGGAAATCCGACGGATAAGAATTTAGCAAAGTTGCTACTCGGAGATAAGGCCAATCCACTCGGCATCCACAACCACACTATCTAGCGATGCGCCGGCAGTTTACATCGTCGTCCCACTCTGTCGGCTTGTCCAATCTCAGAGCGACGGTGAAGACCCGCAGCTCCATGTCCACGACGTTAATGGCGAACTAAGCTTTTGAGGCATAGACGGACCTATACAATGCAAGCGACGCCGTGGCCGGTGACGCGTTCGACGCTGTATAGCGGGGCGGTCCTCCTGGTGTTGTCGACGGCGCAGAAAGCATAATGAGACGTTGCTATTAATACCAGAGGACAGAGTCTGCGGCGAGAATTTAACAGGGGTAGCTGTCCTTTTTCTCCCAGACTGTTTGGAGCAGTCGCTCTTTTTCATCCATCCCATTCTTGACGCTCGTTTTATACACTCTCGTTTTTTCATCACTCGCCCCAACACAATCAATCATCCGGTTCGACACGACGATGAAGTTTGCATGGGCAGTAGGAGCGGCCCTGTTGGGCACCGCTATGGCCGATGTCGACCCTATCGTCATCAAGGGTTCCAAATTCTTCTACTCGAGTAACAATACCCAATTGTAAGTTTTTGACCCCCCCCCTGAGCCCATTGCATACCTTCCGCTAACCAGGTCAGCTACATCCGTGGTGTTGCCTATCAACGTAGGTCTCGCAAGCCTTCTTTCGGCGACTAGCTACTGACCCTCGCAGAGGACTACTCCAGCAACGGCACCACCAATGGCTCTACCAGCTACAAGGATCCTTTGGCTGATGCCACAGCCTGTAAGCGTGACGTACCTATCATGCAGGAGCTGAACACAAACACCATTCGGGTTTACGCTATCGACCCGACTGCCAACCACACTGAATGCATGCAGTTGCTGGCCGATGCAGGTATCTACGTGGTTTCGGATCTGTCTGATCCTACCCAGTCCATCGACCGGAGCGATCCCACCTGGGAAACCACTCTGTATTCTCGCTATACGGCAGTTATCGATGAGCTGGCTCAGTATAAAAACACTTTGGGTTTCTTTGCGGGTAACGAAGTCTCCAACACAGTCGGCACGACGGATGCTAGTGCGTTTGTCAAGGCGGCTGTCCGTGACATGAAATCCTACATTAAGGCGAAAGGCTACCGCACCATGGGTGTTGGATACGCAACCAATGATGACTCTGCTATCCGTGTGCACATGGCCAACTATTTCAACTGTGAAAGCGAAGATGACGGCATTGACTTCTGGGGCTACAACATCTACTCCTGGTGCGGTGACTCGTCGTACTCGGCATCGGGCTACAAGGACCGCACGGAAGAGTTTGCTAACTACTCTGTCCCCGTATTCTTTGCTGAGTATGGCTGTAACGAGGTGCAGCCTCGTCAGTTTACCGAAGTCGATGCCTTGTTTGGTAGCAATATGAATGGTGTCTGGTCCGGTGGTATCGTCTACATGTACTTCCAAGAAACCAACGATTACGGTACGTCATTTCTCATCATAATGTTTCTCTCAATCACTGACTTCATCTATGTAGGTCTGGTTTCCGTCGTTGATAGCACCAGCGTCAGCAAGCTTGCCGACTTCACCTCCTATTCGAAGCACATCGCCAGCGCCACTCCCTCTGGTGTTAACAAGGCCTCCTACACCCCGACCAACACTGCCCTGCAAAGCTGCCCCGCGGTTAACAGCGCCTGGAGAGCTACCCAGACCCCCTTGCCTCCTACACCCAATGAGAACTTGTGTGAATGTATGTCGGATGCCGCCGCTTGTGTTGTGAAGGATTCCGTCTCGAGCGACGACTATGCCGACCTATTCTCTCTGGTCTGCGGCTACACTACCTGCACGGGTGTGTCCCGTAACGGCACCACCGGAACCTACGGTGCTTACGGCATGTGCAGCCCCAAGCAGCAGCTCAACTTCCTTCTGAACAAGTATTACACCGAGCAAGACTCTGCCTCGTCGGCGTGTAGCTTCGGTGGCTCGGCAACTGTGACCTCGACCACTAAGGCGACTGGCACTTGCTCCAGCTTGATGAGCCAGGCTGGCACTGCCGGCACAGGCACCGTCACCTCTCAGCCCACCGTGACCTCGGGATCGGATTCGTCGTCTGCCTCCTCCTCCACCTCCTCTGGACTGGCTCCTACTACGGGTAGCACTATGGTGGTGGTTGGATCTATTCAGCTGGGTGCATACATTGTGACTGCTGTGTGCGCTGCGCTGTTTATGATTATGCTGTAGATTGGCTGGATGGTCATGTGGATTTGATCCTAAACTCACTTTAGTCACTCTTTAGCTTTTCTTGTATAATAGATCGTTTACAATTTGGTAGATGTATCTAGCAAATCTTCGGTTTGTGATCCGCATAAAGCACCTGCTGCATTTATTGGCAGAGTTCTTAAAGTAGTTGCCATCCACGCTCTAGTGATCGAGTACTGCCAGTCTAGGATGACAATGAACATAAGAAATGTTTATCTCTCTATATATGCGGAATATCTTGTTGGGAGATAAACATCTACACGGGATTCTACTATAGCTAAGCTGGGTATACGTATAAATAAGCAAGTAAAGCGCAAGATAGGAAATGAGGACCTGGAATATACTAACAACCATGATAATCAAAGTGCTCAGCCCTATGGTTGGAAGGGTATGCCGTTCCTGTCAGTGGCTATGCCAACGAGTTCCGTAGTGCCAAAATTTGACTGGTAACTTCCTTCACCAGAGCACGATCAAGAATTTCCTTCTCTGCGCTCTTACGTTCCAAGAGCCAGCGTGTCATTTGTGTGATATCGTCCCTGCCCACTGCCTGCGGCATAATTGCCACGATCTCTCCTTCATCCTTCAGTCGTTCATGGATTGCAGTGGTGAACAAAATATTCCCAGCCTTTCTTTGTTCAAGAATGGCCCCAGGATGCCTCACAACCGGCGAGATTTGCCCCTTTCCTCTCGGGATGATGGCAAACCACGCATATTTGGCTTCTGGGATTAGTTGCTCCTGGTATTCCTTTTCATACGTTCTCCGCATGCTCATGATGTGGGAATCTTTCCTTGCTGCGAATATTGAAGTGTCAATCAATTCTTTCAATAGTTGCCGCATAAGGCTATAATATCCCGTTTCCTTGCGGGAGAGTCGAATAGCTAGTTTTGTTCAAGTTAGACCTAGCGCTCAAGGGAAATAAATGAAGAAACTAGCGTTGTATGGATCAGGACCAACGGGCTGGTTAAGAGGGGAATGGAATGATAATCTATAGAATTTAGTGACTTCCTCGACTCCGGTTCACGCTGTGTTTTGGGCAGCGGACAGAGGAAAACTCCACTTTGTGGTAGTTAGATCCCGGATGTATGACTTCTGCGTACTGCAGTTTTCGGGACTTTGGGTCTAGTTTTCTTGGAGGGTGCCTCTGATACTAGGACACCCTTGAATCAGTGCCTCTTGGATCCTTGTGTGAAGTGTACTGACCATGCGGGTAATTTGTTCTCCTATTTATATAGCTTCTAGTCTTACGGATCAGATGGCCCCATTGTGGACATAATATCTGTATGCTGGGTAGACTCACATGGGATGTGGATTGCACAAGAATTATGGATGAATGCCTTATACGAGAGGATACAACGTTTCTATGTGCGATACAGAAGAAGGGGAGTGCCGAATCCAGCCGCAAAGGAACGCCTCTTTAAGTGCACGATAGTGCTAGAAATGGATGTTTGAGAAATGGAATATCGCAGAATCCAGTTAATGGTAAATAGACCAGGCTCCAGGCTTGCACCTTCGCCAATCCTATGTATAACTGTACATACACTTTGAGTCCCACAGCTACTTGCGAATTACAACTGTTTTTTCCGGGTATCAACAGGATTAGGTGCCATTCTGTCTTGCCTCCTTCAAAGGTGGCACCTAGAGGTCATTCATCACCTCCTTAGAAAAGTTGTGATACCCCCATTGATCACGCCGCAACTCGCAAAACCTGAACACAAACCCTTCATGACCATCCTTGGAATCCAACTTTCTCCGTACTGATCTCAGAATTCCTTCCTTAGCATAATCCCCTTCCACTATAAATCTCGTCAGAAGGTAGCCTTTGTCCAAAGTGGGCTTCGTATCATCATATTCTTCGTTGGGGCCTATAAGGCGTGCAGCACAACATTGAATTGCAGCAAGCACAAGATGTTTTGCTTGCCGCATGTCGTAGGCCTTCATCTGGTGCGCTTGATATGGACAGACCAAAAGGAACTTTTTAGAACCAGGTTTATGTGACCTCGATTCGCGCCCATGTGTCTTATGGCCATTTCCTTCACCCGCTTTATGCTGTTGTTGCTTGGAATTCTCAAATGTGCGGTAGCATTTCTTGATACATTCGCTAGCGTTGAAAGCATGGTTCGTCGCCTGGATGGCAAGCTTTAATATCTCCAGATTCTGGCTTGTTGTGTTGGATTTTAACGTTGTGGAAGGTATACTAGAGCGGTAGCATTTGCTGGCACATTCTCCAGCGTCAATAACATGGCCTATCCCCTTAAAAGCATCCATGGCTAACTCCAGAGTGCCGTGGGACGGTGACATGGTGAAAAATAAATGGCTGCAGTAGAACCTTTGTTGACATATCGAAGCCTCAAGAAGAAGAAAAGCGTTGATCAGGTTCACAGATGGGATGATGATGAGTTTCTTTAACTAACTCCGGCTTCGCCTATCAATTCAATTTCGGAATATAACACATCGTCAGGTAATAGCTGTATGTACTACCTGCACTTTGCCGGTCTGAACAGTCTCGGCTGCCTACGCTTGCATCGAAATTGCCACGCTGCAACGTACTTAATGTGTACCATCCAGAATAATCTATGCAAGGGAGATTCAGCAGCATGCTTCTTGCCACCGTGCTGATCAAAGTACCCGACAAAAGCGGAACCTGCCTTTCGAGATGGGTCGATTTGATCAGACGGCCACAGCCGAGTGAGAATAACCAGGTCGCAGCAATGTGATATCCGAGAAAATGGTAGAGTATAACGCTACTAGTTCCGACGCCATGCGTCCACCATTTTGACCTAATTGCCAATTGATTCCTGGCATGCCGGGAGATATGGAGATATCCTACTTGGTGGCAATTGGATGTACGCAGCCACACCACCCAGCTTCTTGTCACTAGGTGCCTTGTTTGGCCACACATACAATCGAAGCGCTGCCTGCAACCAGCCTTCATGTGTATTAATCAACTATTCTGTAGTATTTCACTTGCAATTCATGGTGGTATGGCCCTATACCCGCCTCAGCCAGTTCAAGTCAACGAGGGAAGGGGCCCAGACCATGCGGGAGGGTCACATACTTCAAATATCTTCTACAAGCATACAACTCTCGAGCAACTGTCCGAGAGATGCGCGATGGGAGGTATTCTAAAGTCGTCGATATTTTCATATTCTATTCATTGTTTGATGCCTTTGTCTAGAGTATACTTGCCGGAATATTCGAAACAACCAGACCAGGTCGGTGGCTGCCTAACAAAGAAACAGAAGATGTCAAGGGGATTTCCACCTTTGGAGGCTTCTTCCAGGTGTCAACTGTTGATTTCATGGGCGTCTGGCTTTGTCACTCATCGTACCAGATGCCGGATCGAGGCTATCCGCTTGCGGGACTCTCCTGAAATGGAGCGTTTCTCCTATCAAAACTCCTCCCATGGCATGTAGATATCACATATCCTCGGCCTATTTGTTGTATTTTTTCATTGGCCAATCACTGGTCTCACGGAATATCCTGGCCCAACGTCAACATGGCTGTCACTCCCGCGGCGTGGTCAAGTCTCAAGCCACATATTTTCTTTCAGCTCCACTTAACACCCACGCATTTAATTCTTCCTGGCGACCCAAAACTGCGCCTGATACGCATTCTTGCTGAGTCCTTTCCCATTCTGGGCGTAGGCCACTTCCTTGCCACGAACTGCCATCCCAGGTATTGTGATATCCCCACAAGATGCATCCGTCTCCTGGAATTTAAACCCGACGTGCTCGGTTAAAGCTATGATCTCATCCAGGGAAAGCTGCAAAAAGGGCGCACTTCCGTATAACAGCGGACCCAGGTTAATCCACTGGCCCCCTGGGCGGAGTAACCGGTGGATATTCTCAAAATAAGAAACCAGGTTGCGCGCAGTGTCAATGAAGAACAATGTGACGAGCACGTCATACGTCCCCGTGTCCTCTGCAAATACCGTCGTAAAATCACCTTCTACCAGGAGGACAGAGGGGCTGCTCAATGTATCCGGAAACGAGACAGAGCGCTGCAGATCACCCGTCGTCGCATGGTGTGACCACCAGTCGATATACGGATGGATGGACTTGCTGTTTGCCCTCGACAGGCTGGATAAATATCGATACGCAAGGTTCATGTACATGGACCATTCGTTCATGGTTACCTCGAAGCCTGCCTCAATTAGCCTTCCTCGATGATCCCTTTGTTGTCGCAGAAGCGGAAAACCAACCACCCAAACCATTGACTTCATGCGCCAATCTCCCCAGTCCCGCCCCCGGCAGTAACACCCGTAATGGCCGCTCAACCGTTCTCGAGACATTCGCAAGCGTGCCTAAAACGCAAGGGAATGCATCGTGTCGCTCGTCGTACCCTTCATCAGCCCAATCACGCACGAAATGCTTCATTGCCTGAGCGACACTGGTCTTGTCGGTATTGACACCCTGCTTCTCATTCTCTTTGATGAACGATTTCAGTTCAGTTTGGGAAATGTTATAGAATTGCATCCCGTGCTTGACAATCTCATGCGCCAGTCCTTCATTTGCCTCGAAAAGGTGTTCCACTGTATTCAGTTTATGCGTATATCTAACTGCGGATTCGACAATCTAGCCAACCGTTAATATCGGGAGAAATGGGTAGTTATAGGGGCGCAATTACCGAACGCTGTTTCTTGGGGATTTTCTTATACCAATCCCGCCATCGCTTCGTCTCAGCCAGGTTGCGCTCTTTATAGCGATGGAAGGCATGGAGAGCCGTGAGCAATCGCTGTCGAGGATGCGATGTATCCCATGATCCGGTGGAGTGGTGGAGGCGTTTTTGGAGTCGCGAATATTCCTCTTGCTGACGAGACTCGATCGAGTCAATGAGGGTGATATTTGTCACAAAGACATGTGTTATGGTCTGTGATAGCTTTAGCAACTCTTATTGCGCCAATCAGTGGAGAGATTCTTACGTCTAATTCGGCATTGTATTGGGGAAGTACGTCCTTTGCCCATGCAAGGCAGAGAATATAGAGAAATAATAGAGTATGACGCATCGTACCTCTCTATGCAAGTCATGTATCATAACAAAAAGAAAGAGAAAAAAAAATTGAACGAAATGAGAGTAAAAGAGTGGGAGATTGAATTGTCGAAAATCTCGTCCCAAAGGTCCTCAATTCTAGGGCCCTTTGAACATTGCCAAGTCCGACGGGCTGGTTTGATAGGATTTGATCATGTTGTTAGAGATTATTCGTCTTGGCAGGAAGTGCCATGGCTTGACGGATAACTAAAATCATTTGTTTTGGTATGAATGGTGGTAGTCTGGATTCATAAAACGTTCTCATAGTTAATATCGCACGCACTCTGGACTATATAGTTACCCAGGATTATGCTGAAAAGAAAATCTACAATATCGAATATTAGACAGGAGCTTTTATATAAAGGGTGCCTCAATCCCTTATTGTATTTTGCAGTAACTAATGACTAGGTAGTAGATATGATCTATTTTCCAAGGAGTAAAATGGGCGATCTCCTTGAATGCTTTAACGGCCCCTGGAGCATGACCTCGCAGCCTTCATGCGCCTGGAATCCTTTATTGAACTCCTCAGTAAGCTCCCATAGAAGACATACATTCGCGTCACTGTCCAACAATAAAACTGCCGAGAGGCTAGAAAATTTAGTTTCTCGGGGCAAACCCAAGCAAGGCTTCTCCACCGGGTCGCCTATACATTAATATCCTCCGAGTGCCAAACCCTTCTGGCAAACACGCCTAGACATCGTTTCTGTATCGACATGATAGGACAGACTGGTTGGCGACTTGTAGGTGGCGGCCTTCACGCTTGAAAGCCAGGTTTCCTCGCAATGTCCAATGACCTCTCTTTCATATCTGGCCTCTAGTGATATATGCTTGTTCTAATTATGACCTCTGTGTGAAATTTCCTGGTTTCTCAATACACCCTTGATTTGTTAACGGCTCGACAAAAAGACCGTGGACCCCATAATATACGGCGCTCTGGTCGTAATGCAGCCTGACAAATGTCATCTACCGGGAGTGAGCAGCATGCAATTGATAGTCGGGATCAATCGCCAGAAGCCTGTAGGCCTCAGACTATTAAGGCCATATACCGTTCGGTGAGCTCATCTGGGCAACTCAGTGAAGGAAGCAATGCCTTTTTTCCTCCGCCTCAAACAGAATTTAATCAATATCAGGCTCGGAGAAATTATCACTATCTGATATAACCCTGGCAGCCGATGCAGTTTTGTGTGATATAGAGTTGATATAATCTGTATGTTTTGCACCGGCCATTTTAGAATAGGCGTCTGTTTCTTTTCTAGCATCCTCTATTGCTTTTTGTTCAAGTTGTATTCGCAACTTGTCCTGTATGGCATGTTTTCGTGACAAAGTGTCATCGATGATGGCTTGGACGTTTGTCTGGAGGTTCTGAATATATTGAACAACAGCTGTATCCTGATGCATATTGGCTAACCCTATCGCAGCTTTCAGGCTGCGGAGGAATGAGTGAGCCTCTTGTGGTCGGCGATGAACTGCAGAGTGACGAATATTGGCACAAGTGATGAGGATATCTTTTCTTCTTTCTTCATCATCAACCAATGCTAATACTGGCGATAACCTGTCTGGGCAGTCTAAAATGACGCGACACCAGGAATGCAACTCGATTGACTTCGGCTCTGCCTAGCCACGCTCCTCTAAAAGTGATTGACATTGGTGATGGGATAGCAACAAGTGTCGGTCCTTGAGGGGAAGAATAATGGAGTTTATCAATAACTCGCTGGAGATTGTAATTTAGCTGGTATCCCTGTGAAAATTCGGGTTCTCATACCGTGATGGCTCATTTTGCTTAGTTCTGATATTACCCGATGACTGCGCTCCCGCATTGTCTCCTTTGCGGACCTCATGCCTGGCCCATCGTTTCTTCTTTTTATTTTTGCCGTCCGTCATGTCGGGTCATGTTCATGAAAGGTGGTTTTAAGGGAATTTGAAAAGCCATCCCTGCAAACGCGTCTGGTCACGTCAGACGCTCGGACGCATCATCTGGAAAATGGGGCGTTGCAGGGCTTCCGTTTTAGTGTACCTACCTTTAATTTATGGAACTTCACCTAGATTCTAGTATTTTTTTTTACGCATTCTAAATAAATTAAATCGGCTTTCGCGATACATAAATATATCTAGTTTTAACTCTAAATGACTCACAAAAGATACTAAAAACCCTTGGGCCCTAGGCTCCTTTTAATTACCCGACACTAAGTATCCGGGGGACGAACCCGGGCCACACCCGAAAATCCATTGATTCGGGGCAGGTTCGGTAACTTCGGCTGGCCGCATAAATGTATAGGGCTGTGACTCGGAGAATGGTCGAATCTTCGAATTAAATAACATATCAAAGAGTAGCAGATAGCCCATTGGTATTAATGAGCTAAACATAATCTACCTAGAACAAAAGCCAGCGAGGCCAAGAGAAACGGGCTTTCTTCATGCTCCCAGGAGTCATTCACTCTATACTATATATTAGATTGGGGGCAACCACGTCTCCACCGGTTTCTAAAATCACACGGAAGACCTAATAAAATCTATGGTCGAAGAGGTGGGTCTTGAGGTTTTCTAGCGCAATGAGGAACGGTATCCCTTTTACAGTCCCTCGGGCCGCATAGAATTCTTTTGAGGGTTGGATATCAAGCATGGGGTAGATGTGCCATGCGCAGTATTAGGCTTATTCCGCCCATGGCTACTTTTTGTTGATGGCGTATACTGGAGAACTGTAGCATTTATAGCTAGAATAGCAATTAAAAAACTAAAGAAATCTGAACGCAGCCTGATCGACGATATAATACTAACCCTAAAGCCCTTGAGGGTTCCAGCAAAGATCCCCTCTCTGATGGGTTGAGTCCCTTCATATGATATTCTAGATATAGTGGCATAGACAGTGTAGGGCTCTTGCCTATATTTCATTTTGGATCATATAGAACTATATACCTCCTGGGGTTCTATGCCGTAAAACACGTCAAAGTGGGAGTGATCTTCACACGCGCTCGATAGGTTGGAAGTGGCGGCAAAGTGCATGGAGTATTGAAAATGCCTGGCAATGGCTAGACTCTAGACTGAACATGGTTGAAGGGGCAAGTGGTGCATCCAGTCTTTTCCCCGCTTTTAATCGCTTGCATGCTCTGACGGAATTACGGAAATATACCTGCGTGATTGATTTGAAATACGAGTGTCCCACAGTCCCCGCGTTGCTCCTCCCCCACAAGATAAATCCGAAGTGGGACACGAAGACGAAACTCCAAAACCCGACAATCCCTCTGTATCCGAGGCGAGACTCGGAATCCTAACCCGATAGCTTTAATAAAAAGAGAATCTGTGCATTGTCTTGTCTCCTATTCCCATCCAATACCATCCCGCACCTAAATGAAAATGTCCTGGACGCATCTCATCCGCTTTATTGCCGTCGAAGATAGCCAAGAGCATCTTGGCCAACTAGTCGATACAACTCGCGACATTGGCAAAGATAGCCTCAATGGGGTGGAAATTGCGGCGTATCTGATCGATGGGTCGATCTTTGACGGGCGTGTGTCAACGACAGTGATGCATGTTAAGCAGGTAAAGGCCGTATGTACGCGAAGTTGAGAATTCCTGCTAACAAAAGCACAGCTGCTCTCTCCCGTTACCAAAGAGCAATGTAGCTATATCCGGTGCCTAGGCCTGAACTATCTCGATCATGCCAAAGAGGCCAACATGGCTCTCCCTACTGATCCGGTTATGTTCAGCAAACCTCGCACGGCACTTGCTAATCCTTACCCGGCTACTATTAATATTCCCAAGTGCGCGCAGGATGCAACGAGCGATTACGAGGCAGAGCTTTGCGTTGTGATTGGGAAGACAGGCCGTGACATTCCTGAAGAAGACGCGCTAGATTATGTTTTGGGCTATACCGCGTCTAACGACGTTTCAGCAAGAACACTGCAATTCGCGACTTCGCAGTGGTCGTTTTCAAAGGGGCTGGATGGGAGCTGCCCTATCGGTATGTTTTCGTCTGTTTTCCCCTTTGCCTCCTTATATCTCTCTTGAGCGTCGTTTAGAAGCTCGTGTCACTAACCAGTATAGGACCCGTCCTTGTTTCATCTTCGGTCATCAAGGACCCACAGACGATGTTCATTAAGGCGATCCACAATGGGACTGTCGTTCAGAATGGCCATACCAAGGAAATGTTGTTTTCGATTAAGAAGCAGATCTCCTATCTCTCTCAGGGCACAACGCTGGAAGCTGGCACAATTTTCCTCACGGGAACTCCGGCTGGAATTGGGTTCACCCGGGAGCCCAGAATTGTGTTGAAGGATGGCGACGAGATCAATGTTGAAATTGAAAACATTGGCACACTGGTGAACAAGGTGCGGTATGAATAGATACCACTGTTTCGGATAGAAGGGCACATTCATGGTGCCTATTGTTAGATGTCTTAACGAAAGATTCCGCTACAACATTGTGCCCGCCACGAACTGTAGATACCGTAGGCCAACCCAGATACAACAAATATGCTATCAGCGCATAGGGATAACAGTTGGATTCATGAATTTTTTATGATATAGCGATAGTATATAGTCGCCAATACAGAGCCATGAATTGCAGAGCAGGATGAGGAAAATGGACATAATTGTTACTGGTACTGCTCCAGACGCTGACGCAGCACAATTAATCTAAGAACCAAGACGGGACATCGGGTCCCCAAACCGCCAGCGACTCGTCCCTTGCAGGTCCATACCCAATGGGAGTCTCTTCATTAATCAAATCCCCATCTGCATAGTGTTCCACCATGTTACCAGTGGTATCCCACCAGTAATCAAAGATTTGGGAACCTAGAATATGTCTTCCTACGCCCCAAACCGGTTGGTATCCCTTCCGCTCCAGCCACTGATGGCCAAGGTGCTGTGTGTCAATGTCATGGACCTCGAATGAGCAATGATGGACATGGGAGGTCGGGTTCGTGCTCAAGAAGAAACTGTGATGATCGACATATGCTGTTCCACGGTCGATACGTGCGAAGAGAGCCACGTTTTTTGTCTGGCCGTCATTTTCAACATGCAGAAAATCGCTCGGCACCAGATTAAAGTTCGTAGTGTAGAAGTTGACCAATTCATCGAACTTCTGAACGCAGAGCCCAAAGTGTCCGAGCTGGTTTGTCTATGAGTGCTGATTCTATATACAGGGTTATGGAGAAAACGCACCTTATGAACAGCTGCTGGGCCGTGACTGAACCGCTGAAATTTACGAATTCGTGGCTTCTCAGACTCTGTATTGATAATGATGCTTGCTGGGTATTCCCCCGCCTGGCGTGGCTCTTGGCCATACATCAGGTTGATAGGAAACCCCTCTGGATCAGTTAGAGTTATCATATGCCCTCCACCGGGTGCCTCTGACAACTCTTGAATCTTCCCAGCACCAGACAGTTGTGCAGCTCTAGATGATTAGATGATTAGCAACCTCTTCCACGAGAATAGGAAAAGGGACACAAAAAAACTCACTTCTCTAATTCCTGGTACGATTCCACTTCGAACGTACCCCCTAAGAACTCTTTCTCTCCCCTCTGTGCATAATATACATATTGATCAGTCCCATACCCCCGATACCAAACTCGATCATCCGTCTTCTGGACCACCTCCATTCCAAAGTCCTGCAAAAACGTTGTAATCTCATTCAAATCCGGATGTTGGTACCGCATATGCGTCAGTTTGACCAGTCGGATCTGCTTCTCGGTGTCGATATTGCATCGCTTCCTCCACGATGCGATCGACTCCTGGTGTGGGCCGATGGTGGTAATATCCGAAATTGAGGCCCCATGGGCTGGGGCGGGTCGTTCATGCTGCTCATTCTGTGAGCCTTTAGCAGCCTGTCCCGGATATCTTGGAGGCGGTGCCTCTTACCACGGTCATGCTGTATCTGATCACTGATGTGAGTTAGTTCTGTTCAGTTTTATGGTAGGGGGTTTCTTTCTGCTTTTAAGGATATGGATTACCCCATAGGTTTCCCCGCATGCAGTAGGTAGACTCGGAAATCGGAAGTTGACGTGGCTCATTTCCGTCATGTCCCACATTCTTACTGTGGGGCTTGTTTATGTTCCTGGTTGCAGCAGAGCATGAAAGCAAATGACCAAGATGGAAGAGAGATACAGGCTTGAAACCGGATTCCCACACCATTGTGTCTATGCTAGACCACAGAACCTCTCGCTACTATCCTTGCCCCCCTTCTGATGCTGGCGTATCTAGCAGCAAATAAAGTAACCGGGGCATCCATGTGTCATTAAATCCCCGATCCATCCATTAAAGTCTCGCAGATTCCCCTGCAAGTTAGCCAGCCGATGAGGTGACTCTTGTATCAGAATTGTTGATATGAGATGTCACACAAGCCTGATGGCACAGAGAACCATGAAAGCAATACCAGCAACTAGCGAACCACGGTACCCAAATGGGATTGAACTTGTGGAGCTGTGTTATGTATATTTGAGGCTCCAGGACTTCAATGTGATGCAAAGACACTTATTATGGGGTAGTGGGCCCAACATCAAGGATTGTTCACGAGTCCCACAAACAATACCGCTTAGAGTTAGGCGATATCCCTCATATTTTGGTTTATGCGTGTAAGTTATATAATTCTACATTCCGATGTACTGAAGTATGTTCACGTGAGGTAGGGCACTGATAGTGTCTATTCATTTAGCGCCAGTGTATTCGTAGTAGTTTAAACCAGTCTTACACGCACTGTCTTTCTCTATGTATTGACAACAAGTATCACCGACCTAAGCCTCACATCACTGCATCGGATTGAACGCGCCCGTCACCCGGAAATCCCTGCTTGAAAAACCAACGTGTGCTTGCATTTCTCCGCTTGGGATCGCCCACTGCTGTCTTGCAACGTCCCAGTGACTAATATCCCGTCTTGTTAGGTCAAACGTGACCTTGCGAGACTCTCCGGGCTGGAGGTGCACCTTCTCGAATCCCCGAAGAACATTAACTGCTGAGACTTCTTGGGTTTCATCCGTAGGAATGTTCAAATAAAGCTGTGGCACAGCAGCCCCAGGAACCTCCCCGGTGTTTTTCACGGTACAGGAGATGCTATACAGCGCCTCCCAGAGGTTGGGATTTCCACCAGGGATGACCTTTGCATCCGCTGGTAGACTCGACAAATCGCCAGTGAAGAGAGGAGTGATGGAGAGGTCTTCCCCAATCGAAAAGGTGGTGTAGGAAAGACCATATCCAAATTCGTACTGGACCGCTTTGTTATAATAATCGAAATGCCCTATAAAGCCCCAATATGTCCTGTTAGCAATGTTTTTGTATCTGATGACTGCTGGGCTCCTAAAGTATTGTCATAACAGAGGAATACGCACGGTAGTCAATCAGCACTCCTTCCTTAAAGTCAGCTTGCCATGCTGTAGGATCATCCGTATGCTGGAGATCGGTGGAATTTTGGATCGGGGCAAAGGAATAGTCAGATTGTTGTTTTGCGATCGTGTAGGGCAGGTGGCCGGATGGGTTGACGTCTCCCCAGAGCACGTCAACAATGCTGTTGCCGGCTTCTTGGCCGGGTAAATGAGCAGCTAAGATGGCAGTTACGTTGGGATTGTCCGCCCAAGGCAGAATGTTGATGCCGCTGGAGTGGGTCACAACCACGGTATTTGGGCACCTGGATGCGATCTTCTCGACAACCTCGTCGCCATTCCAGTCGAGGTGGAGGGTCGTGCGATCTTCGCCTTCCGTGGCCCAGCTTTTCAAGAAGACTAGACAAACGTCCGGGGACGATGGCAGCAAAGCTTGGAGGCTGGTTTCCATTGCGATTAGCGTCAGCTGGCGGGGAAGATCTAGGGGAATTGTACTCACTATGGGCTATTCTCTTCAATAATAGCACTGTTGTTCAGTACATACTGCACAAGAGTCTTGTCTTGGAAGCCAGCACGCTGCTTGATTGCCTCAAGAGGACTGACCACGTACGTGAAGAGGCCTGATCCAGAGCCTCCACCTGCGGCAAGTACGCCATACTCGTAGTTTCCGACGCCGTTGAAGTAGAAAACGGACATCCCGTTCGTGAAATCTCCAGCATCATTGCCGAACACCGCAATCTGTTTTGGCGACTTCAAGGGGAGAGTGTTGTTTGTGTTTTTCAGGAGGACGACGCCGTTTGCGGCTTGCTGGCGGATTTTTGCTCCGTGGTCGCCACGGACATCAACATTGGCGACCGGCCCGTAAGTGTAATTGTATTCGTAGTTGTCGGCTGTTTGACATCTCAGCATGAGGTTATCTATGAGCAATAGAATGAAAGTCGTCACTTACGGCTAGAGAAGAGAAGGGCGTTCAGCTCTTTATTGACCGGATCCATCGCCGGGAAGCCCTTGCCTTGGTTTAGGTGGAAATATGGCGTCATAATTCTGCGGCACATGTCGTCTAGGCGGTCCATTGAGACAGAGCCATTTTTAACCGATTGAATCAGGTTCTGGTTGAAGAATACAGGCCCGAAGCTCGCGGTACCCGGCATATCCATGTCCTCGCCTGCGTTAATGGCAAATGCCCCGCTGTGTGTAGCACCCCAGTCGGACATCACATATCCTTGGAAGCCAAGTTCACCTTTTAGCAGACCGTTCAGGGCCTTACTATTCTGGCATCCGTAGGTTTGATTCAAGCGGTTGTAGCTGCACATTACCTGTTATCACACCGTTAGATATAGCTCTCCCACTCATCCATGGATAACTTACGCTGGCAACCCCGGCCTTGACTGCCTGTTGGAATGGCCAAAGATAGAGCTCGTGCATAGTGCGATCATCGATATTGGAGGAGACACTCTCGATTGTAGTGCCATCTTCATTCTTAGAGGCCTGCCGTTGGGTTTCTTGTTCATTACCGATGAAGTGCTTAGCGCATGCCTGTACACCGCGGTCTTGGATCCCAACGATGGTCTCCGTGAACAATTGTCCCGTTAGATAGGGATCCGGTGAGAAACCCTCCCAGTTTCTCCCACCCAAACCAGACCGACCAAGAGGTCCAGCAACAGGCCCAAGAACAACCTGCGAGCCCTTGCCCCGGAACTCGGCGGCCATCTGATTGCCTCTTTCATAGGCAACGTTCTTGTCCCAGGTTGCAGCAATGGTAATGCCGGCCGGGAAGACAGAAGAGTAAGTGCCTTGCTCCAATGCCAAGGGGCCATTCTGTATACAGAGCCCTGTGAAGTTCAGACGGTCGATAGGCCCGATATTACCTACACAGGGCCCGTCTGCCCCCGAGACGAGGCCGACTTTCTCTTCAGTGGTGAGCTGGGAGACAAAGTCCGACGCCCGCGCAAATGCATCTTCCCATTGAAGACCCGTTGTATCCGCTGTTCTGTGTCAGGGAATACTGCCGAAGAGTACTTTTTATCGCTGCTCACTCACGGTTGGGAATCTCGTCCGGGGTGGGACTATAGAGGTAATCGTTGTGATTCCATACTGCGCCAGCAGCACCTATATAAGAAACAAGTGCTGCTGTATACGCGAGTTCGCTGCGCATGATGGCGACGGTTGCTCAATAGAAGACTACTCAGTATTTTCTGCAAACAGAATATTGACCATGCTGAAAGAGCCCTCTTATAAGTTATAGACATGCACCCCCCCACCCAGAAGGATTAAACCGCGATTCCGCTACATCCCTTTCCCCTCAACTTTGCGAGCAGCCCGTTTCCCCACAAACATTCTCCCATACTGCTTTGTGCTGCTTTGTAACGACTTCGCTAGGTAAGCGAAGCAATACCCAACACGAGGTATGTAGAAGATGCTCCGGCTAAACTTCGGCTAAACATCCGTGCGTACAAAGTTCAGTGGTCAGGTCGATCATGTCTTGATTTGTCCAAGCAACATAAGTAGGAAGGGTCCGCGGATGGGACCTAGATGTGGGGAAGAATGCGGAGAGAAAACCTGGAGCACGGCATATATTTGATGAGCTTGGTCCGTCGGCTGGTAGTTTTACCCAATCTGGAAAACGTGCAGGTAAACATCAGGACGGTTTGTGCCGGTTTGGACCTCATCTAGTGTAGATAATTATCAACCCTGGTGTTCGTATTGGCGGAGTTTGCCGACATAGACCCGCTTCTAGACTGGCATTGAACCCTTGAGCCGATATTACGGAGTACAGCCAGTGTTGTTGGCATGTATGTGCAAACTCGGAGACGACTAACCCCGGGGTTCTCTCGGGGAGATATGCGAAATTTTCTCCGACGCCGGTAGCCCTTGCCATGCAAAGAAAGCCTGATATCAAGCACTACGGAATCGGGGCAAAAATGCGCCGCTGAAGGGTTAGAATTTTTTAGTCTGCCCTGGAATGATTTCCCAAGAGGTGTGAATCAACACTAATTCGCATTTCTGTCTTTCCAATCCATGACAAAGCATGCCGTAAGCGTAGCCTATCATGAATTTGATGCACTACTCGTATTTGGTTGTTGGGAAGAAAATGTACCCAACCACAACAGTCCAGTTGTCAGATCTGGGGCACGCTCAAGACGGGTTAATTGGACTCCTGCTCCAGGTTCTTCCCAAAGAGAAGCCGCAACTTTTGCAACTATTATGAATTCATGATGTTAGGTAAATACTGCGTACTACACGGAGCTGTGGTGTCTTTCTCGACTGAGTACATAGGGCCCCGGTCACTATCGACAACTGCGTTGTTTCGGACCAACAAGCAGACTACGCATTCCTAAAAGGTGTAATTATATATCGACTTGGGTGGACATATCATTGCAACCTAAATATTGCTTAGAAGAAGTGTTTTTATTGCATTGGATGTCCGTTGATATGGACGAATCCCACTCTGATTCACCACCGCATCTTATAAATAAACTATGCCTAGCAGAATCAAGCCTCAGTAGCTGCAACAGCAGCATCCTCCTTGATCATGTCGGAGACACGTTCGGCAATGGCGTAGAGATTAGCCGTCGGGTGGCCACCTAACTGCACCGGTTGAATGGAGCAATCAACCACACGCACATTGCTGGTGCCGTAGACCTTCAGCCGGCGGTCAACAACCCCACCCATAGAGCGAGGCAGCATGGATGTTGTTCCGATAACATGGTAGTTGGGTGTATCTAATGGAAACGTTAATGTAACCCGTCATATAAGGCTGGAATTTCAACTAAAGGAGCTTGATGAATTCACTTACATTGCTGTCCTACCCATTTCTCCCATACTTCATCAGAGGCATCCTCTGGAACCTCCGTGAAGCCAGGCAAGGTTTCGTTTTGAATCAGATTGTGGAGATCACCAGTACTCCATATGCGGCGCAGAAACTTTGACATTGCGATCTGTATCTGGATATCCCACTCGAAAAGGCCGAAATTTGGGTTCACCACCGGGGGTGTCGTGGGGTCGGAGGAGCTAATATGAACGTTGCCGCGTGCAAACGGGAGAAGACCCCAGTAGCCAGTGTGGATTGTCGTGGCACTGTCTAGTATGAAGACAAATTCTGCAACTGGGACGTCCTGGCCGAATATAAGGTCGTGCTGGACCTCAAACATCCTCAGTAGGTCCTCTTTTCTCATAGCACCACTGCTCCCACTAGCGGCAATATCGGCATATTGTGCGAGTTGGGAACGAATGGATGCAGCTACTGACTGCAATGATGACCCGAAAATATCGGACGCAGAAGCAAAAGCAACAGATCTTGTTCCTGTAACTGGTGTTTTGGTAGACACGACAATGGAGGTATTAAGCTGATCTTGGAGGTTTTCGCCAACGCTTGGTAGATTGACCTGGACGGGGATTCCATACTTTTCCAATATCCTATTGATTCCGTCAGGGCTCCTAGGCTTATCGTGGGAAGAAAACTAAACAGGGTAATATTTACCTGGGATTTCCGACACCAGAAAGCTCTAGAATCGCAGGTGTACGCATCGCACCCGCAGCGATGATAATTTCCCTGCGGGCATCAACAACACTCTTCTGTGGCGTATATCCATTCCTTGACATGATCTCTACCCCTTGAGCACGAACATCGCTCCCCGTCTTCCCACTCTGCCATACTATTCTGGTAACGAACGTATTCAGCTTGACGTGCAGATTTGCTCTCTCCGTGTAGGGCCAATAGTATGCTCTTGCCGCATCGCTGCGGATCTTTGTGGGATCGACCGTGTAAGGATGAAGAGCGAAGCCCCGCATGTGCCCGGAATTCAAGTCCTGATTACATGGAATGCCCAAGGACTGCAACGTGCGATTCATACTCTCTGTCAAGTCACTTTCATCCTTCCGTATATCCATGAACCCGACGTGCACCGGGCCCCGAGTACCGTGATAGTCAGGAGAGATGGATGCCCCAGCCTCGATTTGGGTCTGGTTGGGTGTTGTTATATTTTCACTCTTGATATAGTAGGGAAAGAGATCGTCCCAGCCCCAACCGTCGATCCCAACCTCACGCAGGGCATCCATCTGTTCTTTTTCCGCTCGGACGTAGGCCGCCCCTGGACAAAGTTGGAATGTTTTGTTTCAAGATACTTGGAGTCTCTTTACATACCATTCATGACGCTAGTTCCCCCGAGCGCTTTTCCCGCGCGCATAACTTGGCGCCGATTGCCAAAACTTTGCTCCGTAGTCTCGTATGCCCAGTCGATGGGGCTGTCATATGTGTATGGGAGATTGCTGATGTCGGTCACATTGGGATTGTCAAACACAGATGGCCCAGCCTCGATAACTAAAACTGTCATCTTTGGATCTTCGGCCAACCGGTTAGCAACAGCTAATCCGCTTGTGCCTCCTCCGACAATAATATAGTCGTAGTCAGAGGCTATGACTCCAACTACTAGGAAAATCCAAAATAAGAGCATGTTGAGAGATCTTCAGCGCTGAAAGGCTGAAGTGGTGGCTTTTGGTCATATAGTGTAAGGATTATAGTCGGACATGCAATGGGGGTGTAGAGACCTGGTATTTATATTCTTGGGTCATAGCTGCAGTAGAAGGACATTCTGAGACGTCATTAGACTTGGGAAGGGGCGTTGGCAAGGTGGGGTAGCTATACAGGATCGGGGTTTGCTGGGTAGGTAACATTTTCTGCAGGCAAGGGTGGTATTGCCTGCCACTAAAGCTGCAGGGAGTCCTGAAGAGATCTACATCGCCAAGGCACTAGCGACTACAGACGACCAGTATGTGTCTCGATGTAAGGGCTCTTGGGTTTGATGTGCATGGCTATGTGACTTTCTCTTCACACCTGGTGAGAGCCGAAATATTTCCCCCTACCTGCAAGGGGTACATACTGACCGCTAGCTAAAATATACCTCATCCTAGATAGTAGTAATACTCCATGTTCTATGTTATAACTACTTAGGGTATTCATTTTTAGTGTATAGTAGTCAGTTACATGTGCTGCGCCTCATTGTACCCCCAAAGCTTGAAGTGTCGTCTGGTTACATCTCTCTAAGAATGCGATTGCTTCGTCCTTGTCATGCCACGCGTCATTATATGCCGTACTCAAAGTCACCCTATCCTTCCAGGTGCCCAAGAAAAGGCCGAGTCCTGTCCCCAGCTCTTCTCCAGTAACCCATGGGTTATCGAGTTGGAATGGCCCATGGGTAGGAGCTATTACTTTATCAAGGACACCTAGGCTCGATATCGAAACAGAGGGGTTATCGTTACGTGCTGGGACAGGAGGAGTAGCTCCATCAGTGGGATATGGAATGGTAGACATTGTCCAATAGGATGGAACAAGAAAGATGTGCTCCTTGTCGTCCCGTATGCCGAGGTAGAAGTTGCGTACCGTATGGGCGATGCTCATGAATTCTGTATTGTCGTTCGCATTGGCTGATGTAACATCAGCGGTGTCCTGCGATGCCAAAACGTTCAAGTCAATTATCAGAGACCTTCCTGATACAGAGTGGTATACCGACGCGGGGTGGGCTGATGTGCTATATGGATTGCTGCAGTGGCCACGCTCGTTGATGAGGCTGTAGTTAATGTAGCGAACCTTACGCTCATCTGCGTGTCTCTCTTGCATGCCCTGGACAGTAACTGCAATCGCAGTATGGTACGCATGAGTAATGCTCAGGCCAGCCTCCCGGCATTTATCCAGCAGCTGCTTCGTCTGGTCCACGGAAAGATTTATGGCGACACGCTGGTGTTTACCCGGCCGCATCTGATCACGATGAAATGGGAGGCTAGCAATTTCAATGTCCTTCTTGAAAGATTCGTTGGAATGAATGATATCATGTATCAAGTCTTCTTGGGCCGGTTGTAGATTCTTGGGTATCCCGGCAGCCACACGCAGTGGTGGGCTCAAATTGGCCCATTCGCCACCAAAGTTCGGAGCAATATAGCCCGCCCCCAACTTATAAATCTCCGCAGCATGTGCGAATAAATTATTGAAGAGCATCAAGGTCCCCATTCCATCAATTATATCGTGGTGGGCTCGAAGTACAACATCCGCCCGAAAAGCCCCATCCGCCGAGGACGGGCTTTTGATCAGAAATAGCGTCGGGAATTCAGGTACAGGTGGATCGGAGTTACACCATTCAAGACCCGACATTCCAGGTGATAAGATTTGGAATGTGTCTTTCAGCCAATCCTCCTGAGACGACGCTTCGGTAAACATCGGATATATCTTTTTGCATTTCTTCTCCTTCACGTCGAATACCACTCTCGACGCGATGGTGGGGTGATCGTACCGCAGTCGAAGCCAGGCCTTTCGCAGAGCTTCCTCCGCTTTACTTTCAGTCTCACGGCTTGAGGAACCGCCCTCTGCAGGAACAAAAACCGAGATGAAGCCTGTCATCGCAAAGAACGTTCTTCCGGTTCCTTCATATGCCTTTGCCAGTGATGTATAGAATTGCTCCGCCTCGTCGACGTCGCGCTCCCATCGACCAGGCTTAGTCTCCTTCCATTCAAAGCTATCTGGTACGGTCGACCCCATTGTGATAGTAATGGGTGCGTGTAAGTTCTATGTGCAAGGTAAGGGCTGGTGAAGTTGTATAAGATATTAAAGTTGCGGATCCAGCTATAAATGATCACCACAGGTCGGCAACTCAGAATTCAGTAGTCGTTGGCCTGGTGCAGGAGTGTCGGTCCGATCATCCGTATATGTACTGTGTGGTGGACTATAAAGGCAACAACACAGTATTTGTGCTGAGGTAAATTATATCCTCATTGGACGGCGGCTAAACTTCGGGTGTACTTGTATCCGTGTGCCGACCTTCCTAATTAGGCAGAATAGCCAGCAGGGCCCAAGACATTTACGAGATGCACCTTTGCTGTAAGGGGGCAGACTTTGCTATAATTCCGCCAAATCTTAAAAATACCAATAAGCCCATTTATCGCTGTGTACGTCACTCGCGTGAAAACCGGCTCTCCATCGCAAAGCATATGTTCGGTGCCTTTACACCCATGTTTCCAAGATGCCAGCGTACGAAGTGGAGCCAGGGCCCCGTTGATTGAAACCCAGGAGGACGAGGTAGCCAAGCTTTAAATAGCGACAGATCGTTAGAAGCATTAATATAAAAATGAACAAAGAAAAGCCGTGAACCACACAAAGCAACAAAATAAAATACAGGAGTGGGATATATGGGGAAAGGCTCCGGTACGCCCATGAGCATTTTAGATCCAGGACTCCGGAGGTTCCACCGTGGCTGTCACAGCAGTATACCATGCGTTTGGAGTGAGCGTAGAGACACATCTAACACGCGCCGTGTCTCATCTATCTGGGCAGATAAGCTCAGATCCAGCTTCAAGCCTAAGCCAGCGGCTTCAAGAATGAGTTGCAACCGCCTCAAATGGATGCCCATAGCTGTGTACCGCAACATAGTGTCGGCGCTATCGGATAACAAGTCGAATCGAAAAACATCAGCGGGTGTCTTTCCACGGTGGAAATCCTCTAAGCAGTCGATCGCTTTGTCGTTGTGCAACACTTTTGCGTATATCTCTAAAACAATCGATATTCCCATAAGCCCTACCTTGAAGATCCCGTTATTTGTGACATACCCAGCGCGGTTGATTAATACATTCGCGGCAGGCACGGTGGTTTCCAAAAGGTCACACATGGTGAAAACGCATTGAAAAAAATCGTCTATAGTATGAAGGGACGCGGTAGGTTCCCCGAGGAACACCTTCTTACTATGCAGCGTGAACAGCACACAGGACAATTTCTCATAGGTTTCTAACAAGTTATCCGATCAGCATAGCATCAGTCGCAAGCTTATGGACTGTTCCGACTTGAAGGACCCGAAATTTCCCATTGACGCTATGGTCTGTCTGTAGGACAGACCCATTGTACACTCGTGTGGGTAGATCATCGGCCGGTGGCTATCATCAGTGTCGACGCGACGGACAATGTCGTCAGTGGAAGGCGTTGAATGTGCTTGTGGAAGCGTAGGATATCTGTAGTGAGTATAAGCAACAGACAGAGCACTACTATCCAGCAGGTGCTATGAATACTCACTGTAACACGCCCGAGTTCTGCATATGATCGGGCTCAGTAGTGCTGAGATTTTCCTGTACCTCATTCTGTGTATCGTCTAGTTGTGCAACGATTGAAGAAGAAATGCTTCCCTCGGCCCCTACATTAAATCCCGGAATATGTGCCTCGCTTGGTCTGGGTGTAGCAATAGAGGCAATTGGCCAACACATTATTTTACTCTTTGTTCTATTCGAGTTGTTCGATACTTCACCCTGGTTAAATAGACAGCTTTCTGCGTCCTGGACACAACCCATGAAGGCACAAATGGTGTCAGAGGAATAAAGAAAAGGGTAAGAAATCTCTCCTTCCCTATCCTCCATCTTCTGGTCACCATGGAATGTATGATCTGAGGCCCAGTATGCCCAAAGAAAAAAGGGGTTACTTTCAGTGGTTCTTAAGGAATTTGGTGAATGAGACAAGATGGTGGTGCTATTTTTGTAACATACACCCTTCTACCGTGACATATTGACGTTGGCGTGGCCTCGCCATCTACCTTCTGAACACAAATGTACAAATTTCTTGCCCCTGGGCTAAGGTTTCATCGCGAGGTCAGCCGCCTCCCACAGTGTCAACAGCTTAGAACCCTATTCATAAATCATGACTACCCGTGCAGCAGGGGCACAAATGCCACCAACAGCTTCCGTGAGATATTTGAAAAAAAGAGAGGTAACAGTAACTACTCAGGCATGGGTCCATTCATGATTCCCGGTGCCATGTCGGTCTCGGAATGTCACAGACTACGATAGACGGTGGCGGCTCTGGGATATCTTTCTAAGTCGAGCGGCTGGTCTAGGCGAGTTGAGCCGATGATGCTATGCTGAATATTCCTCTCATATAGCACTAGCACTGAGGCTTCCCATCAGTTTAGAGATATCTTCTGAGGCATGCCCCCTCAGGAACTTGTTTTGAAACGCCGCCCATTTCCAAAGGCCCGGTTTTTGTGCAATGTTTTGAAACTTCTGGGCTGCACATAGCCGACCGGGGTGACACGAACACGAAGCGATGCAGGATGGAACCAATTTGATGGTGACGGCCCTCTTGGTAGCCCGTTCCACTATTCCATCCAAAGCCCAGATGCGCTTCTACTTAATCTTACAGCCCCATACTGTTTTATGTCTCCTGAATAAGCGCGAGACGGAATGAGGGTTCGGTTGCTATGGTTGGCAAAGACGGGAAGCCAACGCCAGGTCTCATTATCTAGCGCCTGGGCCCGAACACTGAACAAGGAACTTAGGGAACAGCTCTAAGAGAATGCAGCATACAGTTAATGAATACAGTCATCGTTGACCTTGCAGGCTTAGAGATGTAATGCGAAGCAAGTCAGAATCAGCCCCCCGAGTTAATAGATACAAACTAGCAACGTAAGATATCGTTCATACAACCAATGGCCGTCTTTAAATCTTGCTCGTCATTACATGCTGCAAATATAACCCGGTCCGGACGCATAATAATATATTTCGCGCCCACCATCGTGCGAATCAGGTGTGGTTCATAGTAAGTAGGCTCCGGGCGGTCCCTACAGAGTGCTGATTGGGCAAACTCTTCAGCGCTCGCGACCCGGAACAGATTCCTGACATCCTCTACCGGGGAATTTGTGATATTCTCAATGATATGAGGAACTTTTTCGGCAGCGAATTCACCTCGTGATAAGTCTTCTACCCTCTCTAGCACAGTCCGAGTGAGCGCCAGCTCCTCATCATTGCATAGGTAGACGAACAGCCGGAAGATACTCTTGTGCTCACATCTGAAAATAACATCATCAGTGAAATGCACTTTTCCGGTCATATCCTTGCAAAAGACTTGAGGCAGGGTCAGGCCACCGTTGAACTGCGGCATAAACGGCATCCCATCAGAGTACATATATCGGATCAATCCCTCCTTTCGTCGCCCTAGTTGGAGATCACGCCTCCACGTGGGGAATAGTTGGATAAGCCACAGATACCAGTCCCGTATGAAGATTTTGCCAAGATTAGCTTCACACACAAACTTGCCGTTCTGAAGTGTCGTAGCCAAAGACATCTCAAGCTGCTGTTTACGTTCCTGATACCACGCCCTCAGGACTTGCTTATGGAGGTTGGGGGTAGGTTGTTGTTGGCGGCATAGCAGAGCTAGTCGCCATGCGAGCGAAACGGCGTCGCGAAAACCAGACGCAATCCCTTGTCCTCCAACTGAAAAGGTGAGCTTCGCCATTACATCGATGAACAGGGATCTTACAAGGCGGAAATACATGCGCAGCGTCACCACAAAGGATAACACGGTCCTTCGCCCAGACATTGCAGCTGCGTGCGGAAAAGGTGAAGGGGCGAGCTCGGATGATATTGATACAGTCGTCGGGGAATTGTACGTCATGCGCGAGGCTTCGACATAAGTAGGAGCCTAGCCATGGGACTTGGGACTGACTTACCCATATCGGCTTCCCTGATGCGTCACATACGGGAATACAACCTTTTTTATTGATTCGGGTTTCGCCATTTCGTAGCCGTCCTCTCCCGGACGAACGACAAATTCGAATCTCCACAGCCGGTCCGTTGGCAGGCCAAATCGTCCACACACGGCGGAGCGATTGGGATTACATAGGAAGCAGAATTCTTCTGGAAAGAAAAGGTCATATACTTGTTCCGGGGTATATCCCAGCGCCCACAAGGGAAACTCTGGGTGACATTCGGGGGTGGGTAGTGTGATTTTCCAATTTAGGGCTACCCAAGTCTCCTCATAAAATTCCCTAATCATAATGTGAGCGACACCATGCGCAGGAAGAGCCCATGCCACATACTCAGTAACCTTTTCCATCTGTACCCCCTTTGGCTCCAGATACTGTTTCCGTGTGAACCCGGTCTTACCATCCGCACCGACGAAAAATCGCGCCCGAATCCTTCGTTCAATCCCATTTGCATCTCGATAATTGCAATACACCCACTGCTCATCTTCGGACAATTCATAAACGGTTGATTCGGATCTCAGAGCACAGAACGAGCTAGCAGACATAGCCCTTCGCAAGTTCTTCTCGAGAATCGGCTGTTTGTGACATAGAAAACCGATATGGCCGGTTCCCCCCGAGGTCTGGTACAATTAAAACCTGTGCCATTGATGCGACGATACTGGACCCACTGTGCTATAATCCAAAGTGAGAAACGGGCTTTTCTCTAAGACTAACTCTGTGCCGCTGATAAAGTTGAACTTGCGCATACCTATGTCATAGGTCAATTCTGCGCAACCCCACCGAAGAGGGAACAAGCAAAAGACAAGATTACTGACAAGTGCCGATTTCCGTAAAGATCGAATCATATATACCGACCCCCTGGAGAAAGCGAATACCATCCTCATCCAGAGCGATTCCACGAGGGTCGGTGGTGATGTCCGCTTCTCGCTCGAGCACCACGTTTGGAATCGACATCTGACCCAAATAGGCCGAGAGCATGGCCCCAGTTGGGCCACAGCCACAAATCAGCACATCGGTGGTTTCCCAATCGTTAATCTCCATGGCCGAGGGTTGAGGTTATTGTTGTGATGAGAAAGTGCGACCGCGCAGAAAGTGAGACTACGAGACGAGTAGCGTCTACGCACGTTATATAAGGATTGCAATGACTTGGACCCACACGCTAGGCCCCTTACTGCATTCCTGTCCACCACATCATGACACTTGCAGGCCTATCCTGTGGGGTTGTCCTGTGGGACGACACATATTTGAATCAATCGCGGGACGATGGGGGCCGCATTCCACGACACTAGACAGGGTTCTTTTGTTCTAGTGATCACAGCCACATAATCTCGGCCAGGCTGCAACCAAAAGATGACTTTTATATGCTTATTCTCTAAGTTACTAAGTTATGCCTTCCTGCTCCTAAGATACAGCCAGGTTCAATGCATCGAATGGCAGCTCCTACACAGCCCTTATGCCCACACTGTAAAGTAGGGTAGTCCGAGGCACATTATATATACGTACTGCATCCCAAGTACTGCTGATTTCATAATGTTTCAAAACAGAAATACTAGTGGCTAATGTAATGCATCTCTCCTGTTCCACCTGAGATATTCATGCCTTAGGCATTTTTATGATATGGCTAATGGTTGAATAACTTCAACTATAAAAACCGAACCAACTTGTTTAGACACTAAGCAAATCCCGCCTTTGTCAGCCGGGAGCAATTTACTCCCGACACAATTTGCCTCCAACAGCGACAAATTACAATCATCACAGGTTTTGATTGTACAATCGGCCCAAGTAGATTGATCGACTCGATCGACTCACCCTCGAAGGCTGGCTTGGCGAAAATTTGCCCTGTCCTGTGGACGACACATGAATTACATATTCTTTATCCGGTACTGTTTTCGAGTGCAGAATTCTTTTCTCAAGTGGTGCTATGAGCTCCAAGGCGCGAGAGACGAAGAAAGCTCTCAACGTATGAACATCTAGGCCCTGAATTGTTGACATTGCTTACATGCTCATGGTAGGCATGTTCACAATGCCAGCGGAGGAAAAAGCGATGCGATAACAGGTCACCAAAGTGCTCTTCATGTACGGAGCGGTCCTTGACCTGTATCTACGAGGGGGTGAGACGAAGAGGTCCAGGAAAAGGGTCTGTTAATCCCTAGAGGAACTTTTATTATGTATTAATTCTATTCTAGACGGGTATATTTGCAGAAGCTTGAAGCAAGGGTCGCCGAATTAGAAAGCACTCTGGGTAAACCCGCAAATACAGCTTCTTCTGGCCTAGTTGCGCCAGACACGAGCTTGACAAATCCGAGCTATACCATATCACCAAATCACTCCGCGAGAGCGAGGGATCTCGTAGCAGTACCCGGGAACTCTCCAAGTGTCACCGATGCTGACACCGCACAGAAGGATGCGCCAAGAGATCAACCAACAACACCCAAGTCGGCGAGGTTATCGGCAGCATCGTGTAGCTATAACGGTGCAATATCTTCTGCAAAAGAAAGGCTATTTGCGGCATTTCCAGAGCGGCAGACGGTGAAAAGCTTCTCCTCTCAGGCAGATCATGGCCCATTTATCAGCCCTATCTTTATCCAACTTCCCCCAAAACATCAGGCCCAATCCATGTTTGAAGTTGCCTTTAACGAGATCAACTACATCCTTCCTCTATTCAATGCTCATATACTATCAGACCTCCTGGAAGAGCACTATGCAGATCCTACTGCTTCTCCTGGGAAGAACCCTGCACGCTGGGCCATGCTAAACGCTGCTATAGCAGTTGCAATCCAATCTAGAGCAGCCCTGGACTCACAAACTAAGATGATAGAGCTTTCTTGGAGCTTCTTCAAGAATGCATTCACTATGTATTCTGCAATTGCTTTTCGCGGGGCAGATGTGTTAGCACTGGAGGCACTTCTAGCTATGGCTATATTTATGCAAGGATCAAGTGATATGTGGACAACCAGCGCTCTTATCTCTACAGCCGTACGTCTGTCATTGACACTTGGACTACATCAGAAGTCATACTACTCCCTTCTTAATTCGGCTACCGCGACCCGCAGTATGCGGGTGTTTTGGATTACATACATTCTTGACAAAGACATGTCCGCCTCAACTGGATTACCTTCACTATATGATGATAGCGTCACAAGTCTCGGCTACTCTGACCTCACTGCCATCAGTCCTTCGAGTTTTGACACCGACGTAGAACTACCCTCGGCACTTCTTCGAGCACGAGTCGAGTTAGCCATGATAATACACAGACTTGAAGTGCGGCTTTACCACGGGACAGCTCGCAGTCAAAATACATGGCAGCTTTTAGAAGAAGTGGTGGAGCTTGACGGCCGGCTGGAGAGCTGGAAGAAAAAGCTGCCGTCCAACTTTCACCCCAATCATATTAATTGGTCGGCTGCACCAGCAGCATCTGTGGAGTCCATCTTGATCTTATATTTCGCGTACTACCAAGCTCTTATCTCAACTCACTGGTTTGCTGCGGACCTTGAGCCTGATAACGCAAATAGTGCAATTTGGCAAGGTCGATCATCAAACGATATTCAAGCATCTGCTGCCTCGCAGATAATTCGCCTATTGCATCACTTCCCCACTCAGCAACCCGGACGTCTTTGGTAAAGCCACCCTACTATGTCCTAATATTTCCTTTACTCTGACTGTTTACCAGGCATATGATGCAGCACCCTATCTCTGCTTGTATCACACTGCTGCTACTAGTATATAAGAACCCTACGGATACATTAGCGTTTTCACATATTCACGATATCGGTCGTGTTGTTAACTTCTTGTCTCAACTTGACCGTGAGAAAGTCCTCGAAGTAGGACCTTTACTAAGTCTATGCCATGACCTTGAGAGCCAAGCAGTTCATTCAGTCTCGGAAACTGTAAGTATCCCGAAGATCTTGGGCCACTCAAGCGACCGTGGAGGGTTAGCTATGCAAGAACCGAGACTGGTAGGTTTAAAAGATAGCTTGCAGGAATGTCAGATCCTTTATTGACTTGTGCAGAAAATCTTAACTCAGGTCACGAGAGCCACAAGCAGTGTCCAACTGGCACAGGGGCTCATTGGAAACATACCAAGTCTACGTTCTACTGCCTTTGAGTTTTTTTCAGGTCTCATTCCCGCGTGGCAAGCGCCTCCATTTGAAACTAGCTTAGCGCCATCATTGTTAATACCAGAACGTCATGGCTTCGCCTTTGCGTAAAGTCGATTATCCCCTGAAAGCATGGGTTAACGGGGTCTTTCAGGATAGAACTACTTCCAGATGCCCAAGTGGATGGCCCTGTCAGTTCAGGGTATTTTTTTAATAGTTAGTTGAAGAGGTCTGCAGAACTGTCGACATCAGTTGTTGACCATGGGCGAGAATGGTACCGATTTTAAACCTAATGACAACAACTCTTGCGTACTTGAGCTGCAAAATTTACAAATGTGCGATGTTACTTTTGTAAATGTAGTTACTTTTGTACGATCGTCTCGGCCCGTTCTTACTCTATATTGAGCTCAAAGTGCCATAAATACACAAAAGTCCAGTGCAGGACTTCGGGAATTGGAACATAAGAGACGCTGTTGCAAAAAGGGACACTGTTTAAAGGTTCTATATCCTGAAATACAGAGAGCCAGCCGTGGAAGCCTAGCCTGTACTGTCGACATCAGTCTGAAAGTACTGGTGCCTTGCCCACCCAATATGAGCCTTCTAGCATTTCCCCTAATAGCCAGTTTGCAAGGCTCTTCCTTGATAAAGTCATTCCATCGTTACCACTGCCGGTATATGTAGCCATCACAGGCGCACTGGGGCCATTGTTCAAGAAAGGGACTCGGTACAAAGTCCACCTGAGCTTTGATACGTCCTGGGATGTCACGAGTGTGCCGAGCTGTTTAAATTCTTCGTAGGCTGAACCGCCAATTATCTTGACTAAAATAATCGACAATTTCCACTTCAAGGCGCCTTTGTCCTCTTGGGCCGGGAACGAGCAAGTACCCAGAACCATCGCTCTTGTGTAATTGTTTGCAACCAGAATAGGGAAAATCCGTCCCATAGCATCAGTAACCGGCTGAGTAGGTAATAAAGTTAGTATCTAATCTCATTCTCCAAAACAAGCGTGATTTCAGCAATACGCACCGTCCCCTTCGAGTTTACAACCGGTCCGGCGAATGAGACAAAAATTGTAGGGCCGGAAGTCGCAGCACGCTCGAAAGCAGAGATATCTTCCAATGATCCCTTGCAAACCGTGACACTTGCGCTGCCGCTAATCTCAGTAGGGAGTTTAGCAGGGTTTCGGACATAGAGCGACAAGGTATGTCCTTGCGCCAATGCAGCCTTGCAGAATTCAAGCCCAGATGGCCCTAGGAGAGTATGGTGAGAATGTTCAGGTCATATTAAAGCCAAGAGGAATCTCTGGCGGGGAGGTGCTCACCGGTCGCTCCAATAACCAGAATATGCCGTCCCATTGCTGCCACTGTATAGCATGTGTAGGTCAATTGATAATCTTATTTGACATGACATACACTCCAGCGGATATGATGCACATTTATAGGCACTGACACGTCCGGTGAGACATTGCCAGGCTGGCTCTGAAAATGATCAAACCGACGCTTGCTTTAAGCCTAGTAGGCTTTACACTGTGTGCTCTGACTCCTTTCATTAATTTCTAGAGCTTGTTGGAAAGCGGCAAGATTACTAACATTACTAACCAGGACTTTTTAATCGGATACAAATTGCTCCCGACGCTTATCAGACGGGAGTGATCATGATGATCCACGGTTGCGGAAGCAAAGTACAACCGTCTCTATTACAGTGACTAATGTCGGATCGCACGATATCTGTACATGATAATAGTGGTCAGGACTGGGGGAACCAATTGAATGAATTGATCGGATAACTAAAATCCACGAAGAGGGGGAAGTACAGTGAAACCCCGCTATAAGCTTGAATGCCCGATATAGGGAATGCCCCCAGCATAGGCAATTGATTTGGGCCGATTTTATTGTTTCCCATACAAAATTCTCTAATATTCTGATACAGGGATGTTTCTGTATTTTCAGTGACCTCCTGTACGAAATTGCTCATGAAATAAAGTGGATCCGCTTAATCAATTCAGGATATTTTAAAATTCATATATCCGATCATCTGATTTAGCATACATGAATGGGTTAAGCCCTCCAGCCCGGCTCCATAACTTCACGAATGGTGCGCGCCTTAATCTCCGGAAAGCGTTTGTTTAATATGTCGCTCTCATCCAAATTAAAGTCTCCGTTAGCTGTCCAGCGGCCAAAGATAGCCAGAATGTATTGGAGAGTTTCTTTTGGTAGGAATGGATACATAGAAAGATGCGACGGCAGCTCTGTCACTTGGAAAGAGCTCAATTTCTCCAGACTGTCATGTGTGACATTGAATTTGATGCCTGAAAAACCCCAAGATAAGGATCAATACAGCGCTGCAAGTGTACAGGAAAACATACCTTTTGCGACTTCCGCAATGCAAACAACCTCGTTCCATGTCTTCTTGTCACCAATGATGGTGCTTCGCTTGGGCCAGTCAGTCAAATTGGTCAGAGCAGCCACAAACTTGGCCACATCAAACGTATGAGTAAACACCACGGGAGTGTTGCCCAGACCAGGAATGGCGGCCATATTATTGGCCATGTCTACGGCAAAAACAAAGGGCTGAAGGTAGCTTTTTACTTTCGGTAGGCCGTAGTAGTCCATGAAAAAGCCGTTCGTCACAAGGGTATACTCTAGGCCTGAGGACTGCAGCCTCTGCAATGCAGCAAGCTTACCTTTCACGACCGGAAATAACGCTGCGTGCCTAGAATAATAATTTTAATCCCATGCCCAACAAAACATGCGTCGGTTGGCACTTACTCTTCTGTGTAGGGAATGCCAAATTCGCTAGGAATGAAACGCTTCGTGGTTGATGACTGACCAGCTGCATCGATGAGGTTGAGCTGTGATTGACTTGTGTCATCATCACTGAGAGTCACGGTAGAAATAACAGTGTCTATCTGGTGATCATCCAGTAGATTCCTGAGAGACTCGACATTGGAGTAATCAGCCGGAATAACGGGAATGCCAATTTCACTCGAGAGTTCATCGTTGGGCTGGAATATTCAAGTATCAGAATGCTAGGTTTCGATCGGAAATGTTTCCTCCGTTCACTTACTTTTCTTGCGAGGATCTTGATATTGTGAGACGTAGTAGATTTCAGAGCTTCGACAATAGCGCGGCCTAGTTTCCCGGTGCCGCCAGCAACTGCAATAACGGCCATCGTGCTATTTGGACAGCGAATGGTGAATGGTGAATTATTTCAATAGCAACAATACTGAAAGCCTTTGCGATTGACTTCGGCGCAACAAGATGAGAACAGCTTTTTATACTTGCCTGGAGGGAAATCACCCTCCAGCGTTGGTAGTAACCGGCGCCCGAGATACCTCAGCTGGTACTTTTGTCAGCCGGGTGCAATCTGCTCCCGACAGATTGTGCTTATGCATCTCAATTCTTGTCGCCGATTCCAGCCCAAAGAATTTTATAAATCAGATAAATGCGACTGGATGCATCAGCGCAGCGGAACCAAACGCAGCTCCCACCAGTTATGCATGCCGAGATTGGATGACCCGCTTAATCATGGTATCCGTACGATTCCATTCATATATAAAAAACTCTCGGCTCCGTTAGAGCTACATCACCTCCGCGCCGATTTAATAGTCTAAGCTTCCTCTTTATTACCATTTGAATATCTCCACTATGGCGAATGAGCAGGTCTCATCAGGCAATGTCCAAGATGTTCTCGCCATTCTCGAGCCTTTGATTGTGCAGTTGGATCCGGCGGACGTTTTCACTCCGGTAGATGAAAACTATGCCCTCCATGCTACGACATTTTCCGTAAAAGACGTCTAGCCTAGACTTCAACGTGCGAGGTCAATGTTTCAGGTCTCCATCATTCCGTGACGTTTTGGTCAGGCTTCTCAAATTCAAGAGTTTTGAGTATGACTCCGACAAGAAGCTCGCAACCGTGGGGGTGGGGGCAACATGGGTGGAGGTAGCTCAGGTATGCGAGATGTTGATCTACAGTTTAGTGGTGCGTATATGCGTATATCTTAACACAGAAAGCAAGACAACCAAACTGACTCGATCAATAGTGCCTGTGGCCAGAACTCCGAGCGTTGGAGTCGGCGGATCCATCATCCATGGCGGATATTCCTGGATGACTGGAGAACTGGGATGTATATCCGATTCTATTAATTTCGTCAACGCGGAGGTTGTGAAATACGACGGTACTGTTGTCATGGCGGCCGATGGGCTGGATCTGTTGTGGGCTCTTCGAGGAAGTGGCGGTAGCTTTAGCAGTCAGTTTCATCCGTCTCCTAAATCTATGAGGATCATCTGTTGTGACACACTAACAACTATGCATCATGACGAAAGTCGTTCTTCGAGCCCATTACTAACCGACATTTGGTCGGGAATGATCCTTGTTCCTCGACACGACCTCCATGCTATCGCACGGCAGATTGTTCGTTTCATATCGACGCCGCAGCATCCACGAGTGAATTTTCTCATGTATTCGGTACAACGGCAGCTTCTGCACGCTATTCTGGATGAGAGCGATCTGCATTCTGTGAACGGAGACATGATTGCTCTTCATGTATACGACGCCTGCGGGGAAAGCCATGGGCGAGCGGCATTTGCCTGGGCACTAGAGATACCTGGAGCTATTGACCGGACAATAGTGGCCGACACAAAAGGCATTGTTGACATGCAACGTATGTTTATCGTGAAAGCTAAGCACACAGGTACTAATAAAGCTATGACAGAGAATGTTACTTCCCTACGGGGTACCTTCAAGAGCTTTGATGCAATTCCAATGGCCACTGCCCAGGTAGACGAAGAGACTATTTTACGAGCCATGGAGTGGCAGGACAAGATCAAAGCCATTGACAAAGATATTCACGGCCGCACGATGGTACTTTTCGAATTCCTTGTTTTGGTAAGTCAGATTCCTTGGGATTCTCATGTACTCCAACTGACACCATGTCGCGGAGCCCACCAACTGGTGGCCAGGCGGAGGTTGCCTGGCCTCGGCGGCTGGATGACAAGCACTACATATTGATCATTACCGGCTGTCCTGCGGATGAGACAGCTGAGCAAGAGCGTACAGCTCTCAAAATTGCAGTGAATGCCCCGGGTGAAGTGTTTGGAGAATTCGAACACTACTCAATTCTCCCCGCTGGGATAAGCGAATTCCACGATCCGAAGAAGGTAAGCAACACAGGTTCTCTACAGGGTCCCAAGTTCATAACTAAAAACACAATTCAAAGGCGTACGGCACGCATTGGGAAAGGCTGGTCAAACTGAGAAAGAAATACGACCCCGAACTGAAGTTCAAAGCAATTATCAACCCGTAGGCATGATCCTCAATGTATGTTCATAATTCTAGTCTGCCTCATCCCAAAATCTACTGCGTATTGAATCGTACTGGAGCGCTGGTAAGTGCCTCACTCTAGAGGGGATCAAACATCTTTAGATAGTGTTGTATGCTAGATAATAGTACAAGGTATTCTAAAAATACAAGTTGCTTCACAAATAGCCCTGGTTTAATTATTTGTAATATCTGAAATAGCTAATAAAACCCATTCGTCTTGTTCCGCCTGAGCTTTCTATGACTTAGGCATTTTTAATTGTATAACTTCGCTGTTGGTGTTTCCCTGGCTGTGTCTGCGCCGCTATCAGCGAATCTCTCTCGTGCCTAGACCTGCCTGTACCGAACAGGCTACCTTGATCTTTCCCACCTTACTAGTTAACTTAGTTAATTTCTTCCGAAATTTTAAGAGGCGGATGTGGATACATTCAAAGTACACTCGGCCGTTGGCATTTAGTAATCACCTACGGACGTAATTTGGTTCCGACACCTTCGAGGCCTAAGATGGATACTACTCGAGAGTTTCCAATATAAAATAACATTTATCTGCCCCTGTACCCAAGTCCTCAGAATCAGTTGCTTGCACAAGGTTTACTAACGTACGAGTTGCATTGCACACGTCGATCTGAAAATGACCAATATCAACATCCGAGTTATCTCTGACCCCGTCTGTCCCGCCGTAAGCACATCCCATACCCCAGTTCACCACAGGCCCGTTATTGACAGCCCTAGTGCTACCTTGGTAAAAGTCGCCTGGAACGCGCCATCAGTCTCTACAGAAAGACATACCCAGGTGGCGAGAACGACACATTTACTCTCTCGTGGCACCCCTTTTACCTAGATCCCCGGGCTCCCAGGAAAGGTATCAATATCAAGGAGTATCTTGCAAGCCGCATGAGTCCTGCACAAATGAAGATAATGACCGCTCACATGGCCGAAATGGGGAGGGCTGAGGGCCTCAACTACACCTTCGACGGCAAGTTCGGGCATACTCGGGATGCACATCGCGTGGTACAATTAGCCAAAACCAAGGGCTCCGAAGTTGAGAACCGCGTCGTGGGTACCATCATGAAAAGCTTTTTTGAGGAGGGCGGCGATATCACCAGCAAAGAGATGCTGGTCGAGGCTGCAGTTCATGGTGGCCTGGAGCGCGGAGAAACAGCAAATTGGCTCAACGAGGGCAAGGGCGGCAACACTGTTGACAAGGAGGTTGAGGCAGCAGTTCTCAAGGGTGTGAAAGGCGTGCCACGATTTTACATTGACGAAAAGTATGAGGTCTATGGGGCCCAGGATGTAGAAGAGTTCCTGCAGCAGATTATTCTCGCCAAGGACGGAGCAAAACGGACAAAGAGTAAGGAGGGAATAACTTGCTAGGCTATAGAAACTTACAAGGCTTGCCTCTACAGTCCTCCATGATCAAGTCCGCTAGTGTTACTGTGTCTGCGTACCAGCCGGTAAATTCTTATTACAGAAGGCAGAAGGCTCTCACACTTAAGAAAAACTTTGGTCAAACACCACATAGACAAGCTCAATCTGCAACTTGCTATTAAAACCCAATTGGTTGCGTGGGAATATTGAGCCGCATGTGGTATTCTCTATCAGTATGTCGTGAACAGTGCATAATTTCTACAGCTCTCTTCTTAGTGGTCTAGTTCTAGGCCTATTGTCTGCTGACCGGAGTGATCAACGAATTTCATATCACAGGTGACAAAAGCCCCATCGGTTCACTTACTGAATATGTATGGCTCTGCTAGCGGCTATGGACCTGGCGGGGCGAGGATACATTGTGCCGTGGCTTGTCTTGCGACATTATATTGGGGTACATCCATCCTTCGCTCTACCAGTGGAGCCCTTGTTTGATGGCTGGCATGGTGGAGTGGGTATCCATCAAGGATCTTGGAGGAGATACAGTCGGAATGAGCCGATCTCGGGACGATTTGGGTGAGTGGTTTTTCTTGTATTCAGAGACAGGAGTCCTCTTTTAATTTCCCCGCCGCGTTCGTGGGATGACATTCAGTTTAGTGACTTGCTGGGCCCTCTGAATGGATAAAGCAAGCTGAGCATTGACCGTTAATCGCGGGTCGAGTAATTTCCATTGCAAAGAGCCCTCCATCACACCAATGAAGGCCAGGATTGTTTCGTATCGAGATATGAGGGTCGCTCCCATTGTCACTCCCAAGGTTCTCAAGCATCCTTGGCATGGGGCAAAAAAAGGACTTGGCATTTTGACATCATCTACGGTCTCTCGTCTTTATTTGGCATTCATGGCCTACCTGCGCCTTCAAGATTCAGTTAGCAATGGCTAAGCAATCCCACGTGTGGGGTTCGCAGGGCGACAGAGTATAGACAGCTCTAATCGGCCACAGGCTCATTGTTCCACGTCTGGTACTGCCGGCGGATACAGGGTCTGATGAGCGCGATGAGAACCTTGGAGACGCCAAGTTATTCCACTGCTCTTGGCACGCTGCATCTTTGATACAGCCCGTAGACCGTGGTTCATATTGGCTAATGCTGACCGGATGGTCAAGACAAGTTAAGGGTCGAGTTACCTTGGAGGGCCGCTGCTGGGGTGGAGATATAAAGCTATTCCAATTTCCCTTGTTGCATCTTTTCATCCTGTCGCTCGCAGATTCACATCAACTTTGACCATATCTCAAAATAACCGCAACAACCATGAGATACTCAGTCCTCACCCTGTTCGCCTTGGCCTCTGCCGCCTTGGCTCAAAGCGGTACGAGCCAGGATCCGGGTCCGTCGCCCACTGCCTCAGTTGGATGTGAACCACACGGCGACCACTGGTATATTTCCGCACTCTTCTTGAACATCATAGCACCTGCCACCGATAGCTAATATATATATTCAGGCACTGTGCAGGTCCCGCATCGGCATCAGAGACGGTCACCCCTGCAGTTCCTAGCCCGACTGAGTCCATCGGCTGCGAACCGCACGGCGACCACTGGCATTGCGACGGCCCCGCCTCGACCACCGCGGAGGCCACTACGACAGGCGCTCATTCCCACACGGACGAGGCCAATACCACCGCGACTCCAACTAAGCCGAGTCCAACCGAGTCGGTTGGTTGTGAGCCTCACGGCGACCATTGGCACTGTGACGGCCCAGCTGAGACGGGGGCCTCGACATCGAGTGGCAGCAGCAGCAGCAGTGGTTCGACTGGCAGTAGCACAAGCACTGCTGCCACTGCCTCAGGAAGCGGATCGACTGAAGAAAATGCGGCTGGAAACGTGGGTGTTCAACTTTCCGTTGCGGTCGGGTTGGCGATGGCGGTTGCGGCGTTGCAACTTTGAGGTGGCATCGTGAATGTCGGATATTGTATATTCCACTCCTACCAAGGGTGTGGGGAGCCTATAATGTATTTACTAAAAATTTGGGGGATTTGACTCGGGAAATGGTACTATAGGATCTGGAAATTTTTATTAGGGTTGCCTGATCATATGATTGTTCTCGGATCCGAGTGGTGTGTCCCGTCAGACCATCCGGATATCCACTCGTCTTGGCTTCGTTCCAACACACCGGGACGGGTTATATAATGCATGGAAATCATCTTGACTGTGATTGGAACTTTCAAAGCCAGGAATATCTCAACATGGAGTCCTTCAATTCGACCGCCCTTCCCCAGATGGCTTCCTATGCGGGCCTCATGAAGCTGGCTCATCAAAACCCCAACTTATCCAGCTTGGAAAACCTCTGGGAGGCCTACTACTCCTACTGGAACAATGATATCCTCGCCACAGGTAAGCTTGACATATTTGTAATGGTCTTTGGAACCGTCACTAAGCGGTGCAGGAATTATCACCTTCATCGCCCATGAACTGATTTACTTCGGCCGCTGTCTGCCATGGATAATCGCGGACGCAATGCCGGGCACTTTCAACCGATGGAGGATCCAAGACCACAAAGCACCACCCTCCATGGCCACCCAATGGAACTGTACTAAATACATTCTCGCCATTCACTTCATCGTCGAACTTCCTCTGATCGTCCTTTTCCACCCCATGATGGACCTCTGCGGCCTCAAGTACACCTCACCCTTCCCAACCCTCAAGACCTTAGCCGCCCAGCTTGCCATTTTCTTCATTGTGGAAGATACCTACCATTATTGGCTTCACCGCGCCTTCCACTGGGGGCCCCTTTACCGCTCCATCCACCGGATTCATCACCAATATGCGACCCCTTTTGGTCTTACGGCCGAGTACGCCAGTCCCTGGGAAACCCTGTTGCTCGGTCTAGGCACGATCGCCCCACCGCTCATCCTGGGTTATTACACAGAGAACGTCCATTTGGTCACTGTACTGGCATGGATGGGTCTGCGCCAAATACAGGCTATCGACTGTCATTCGGGATATGATTTCCCCTGGAGCCTGAGACGGATCATGCCCTTCTGGGGTGGCGCTGATTGGCACGATGATCACCATCGCTACTTTGTGGGTAATTACTCTAGCTCGTTCCGCTATTGGGATAGTAAGTCCTTTCCTTCTTTGCTCTCTTCGCGGGATTTGGTGTACAGGGACTAACACGACGTGTAGTCTTGATGGGTACTGTTGCTGGCCCCAAGAATGGACGTGAGCATAGACGCCGTGACTAGACGCTATATTCGAGTCGAGAGAGAGAATTGTAGTTTTTACTCTTCTTGGACTATAATGCTTTTCTTTTTTTTAATAAGGCTGCTTGCATGAACAGATGTGGCCGTCTGTTTTTAAATGTATGATTAGAATGTTTACTTATTATATGAAATAATTAATACGAATAATATGTTACGATACATTGGCCTACCTCGGAGAAACAGTGTATAGACGTCAAAGCCCTAGATAAAATAAAAACAGGGGGGGGTGGTTTCACTCGGGCCCGTCTCGCCCGAGAGGTTGGGATATCTCCGGCCATGGTTCGGGATTCAAGCGCAAACACCGGAATCATCCCGAGCTGAAAATGAATGCCCAGTGAAAAGCTTAAAGTTGCGAGAAGCCCCTTTCACTGTGATCTGTGAAGCCCATTTGTTCCTCTAAAAACAATATCGACTGCTTTTACCAGAAAATTTTGGGATACTAACATAGCCATGGAGTCTTAACCCTATAAGCATGATCATCAATACTTTGGCATAAACGCACCAGGATTGCAAAGCCTGGTTCTATAAACCACAACAAAATACTACCATAATGGCACTAAATTCTCTCCTTTGTTACCCTTTCATTATGCCTTCAGAATCTTGCTACAGAAGAAGCATTCTCGTTGTCGAAAGCCCCCCATGGGCCTAAACTTGTTATCCATTAATAAAAGTATGGTAGAGACAATCAGAGGCCTAGGTTTGAGATAGAGAAGAATATCAGTATCACAATAGAGGTCCAGAATGTTTAATCTATTACTGTCAAATCAAAGTCTCAATTTATTCAAACACCTAGCTGACACTGTTTTTGAGGTCAATGTCTCTGCGCTATGGATGACTGCTGAGTCGTCGACGTCAAGCACACAGTGACATTCCCCCAATGATTGTGTTTTCGTTGGTAAAAAAATTAATTGATTAATAAAACTTCAAATTGAGACCAGTTACTTGGGACATTAGCCTAGCGGTGCCGTTAATACTAGTCGTGGGGTGTTAAAAAACTCATACCTCTATGGTTATTTTCCTTGACCTATCCGCTGCGGCTTCCCCGGATAAAATGATTCCTATCGCAGCCTTAGAGTAATCCAAAAATAGTCGTGGAGTGGAGCGAAACAATATAATGATTAACCTAACTCCACAGGTTGGCGATCATCCACATGGTAGGCTATACGTGATTTTCTACCGCTCCCGTCTCGAGCAACTCGCTCAGGTTTCTTCCACAAGCCGGTGTCGATAATATCTCTATTGTTTAGCTCCATGATCTATGCACACTTGACGAAAGCAGCAACATACAGTGACATTCGAAATTGGACTCTTCTGTTTTTTTGGAGCCCCACCCGCCAAGATTAGAGTCCCGCAATCTAATCTTTCTTAGTAAGACCATTACAGAAAGAATGAACAGTGGAATCGTTCGCCATCTTGGCCTGATGTTATATGGTCGTTCCAATACGCCTCCATGCCGAGGGTAAAGAATCCAATAGAAAGTTCGACTACTCCCTACTATTACAATCACCTTTACCATATAAGCATCATCTATCCCAGACTTTCCTTTTGGGAAAGATATTTGAACAAAGAAAGAGAAGTTTTTATGTTATATAACCATCCAACATTGTCGGTGTCAGAGATACACGTGGCTATAATTATTTGGAGGCCGGGTTGATACATAAATCACGTTAAGTACATGTTTAATCTAGCCGCCGCAGTAAAAGGTTTAACGTAGATTATCTTCTCTCGAAACACCTTTTGAATGCCCATCTTTTACCGCCTGTGACAGGTTTTGAGTCTGATTTTATCTGCTTAGGAAGATTATTGTGGATAGGCAAGGCAGGAGAGGTTGCGGCTGACGTTTGCCGTTTTGGCTCCTTTGATAGGGAATTCACTGCTATTTCCCATTCCCTAAGAGCGTTAGAGGAGGATATGGTACGTGGGTGATCTGGACCCAACAAGTTGCGGCGGAGGTCTACACACTTTGCCATCAGAGCTAAGGCATCTTGAACCTTTCCTAGTAGTTTCCATGTGTAGGCCAGATTGTTCATGCTGGCCAGAGTATCTGGATGCTCTAGCCCCAGCACTTTTGAGCATATTTTTAATTCCTCTGTCTGTAGCTCTTCTGCTTCCTTCCATCTGCCGTCACTATATAGACACCTCCCAGTATTCACAATCAAGTTAATGTATCTCTCCTTCTCCTTTTGGAAGTCGGCTTCTGCTATTAGTGAAAGAGCATGCGGTAGGTATTCCCGCCACACCTTCCGATTGGTATGGTTATTGTTTGGGAAAGCTTCGCTCAATCGGTCTGCAGTTTTCAATATTTGCAGGCTAAATTGTTGGCTCTTTCTCATCCAGTTCTGAGTTGCAAGATGGACTAGTCGGTGTAGATGTAGAGAACGATCCCCACTCTCCTCGTTAACAAAGGAGAAAGCCTTGAGGAGGCCAACGGCATCAATTCTTTTTATAGTCGAATTCGGCTGGGGAAGCAGGGATTGTGGGATATCGCGAGGATTGATACAGGCCATAAATGACAGATAGTCCGCTGCGAGTTTATTTAATCGTTGAATTTGCTGAAATGAGATAAACCAAGTCAAAGCCACAGGGTTCTGGGTGTCTTTGTATCGCCATTCATCTCCAAAGTCTTCACTTAGTAATTCAATCACATCTGGCTCCTGGTCTTGCAAAAGTACAATATAATCAGAGAGGCCAATGCTATTTTCATTAATATACGCTGCCGCCTGGGTAATTGCTAAGGGGAGAAAGGCCAGCTGCCTAAGAAAATTGATAGCTGTATCACGATCATCAAGTAAAGTTTTTTTAACTAGTGAGTTTTGTAAAATTTTGACAGCAGTCTCTGTGTCCGGCTCAGTGATTGTTATCACATGAGAAGACACTAGTTTCACAGCTACCTTCCGGCTGCGTGTGGTCAAGAGAATATGGCCCTGCTCACTTTGAGGAAGAAAGTCTGTCAGTACTGGATTATTATTGTTGTTCTTGTTCCACATCCCCATATCATCTGCGTTATCAAAAAGAAGAAGCCATTTCCCAGCACTCTCCTGGCTAAGATAAGCCTTAACTTGGTCTTTTAGCTCGGCCGGCTTTATATTAGTCATTCCTAGCTTTGAGGCGATGTTTATATATGCTTGTTCCACACTCTCATAGCTGGTACATGTGATCCAGAATATTGAGCACTCAGGGTCTCGATTTTGCATGCGGTATGCTAGTTCAAGTGCAATCTGAGTCTCCCCAACTCCGCCTAGTCCGCAGATAGCAACTTTGCTGGGTCCGTTCTGTTGCATAATTAATGCTTCAGTTCGGGTGATTTCTTCTTCCCGATCTACAAAGAGCGGGTTCTTTTTAAAGGGGACCATCCAAACTGGTTCCCTTAATTTATATGATTTCTTTTTATGGCAGTGAATAGGAACCACTGACAAGAGAGCCTTCGCGTAGGCAGCAGCAGTAAGGGCGGCATATCCTTGCCACTGTTTATTTTTGTGGGAATCACAGTAGTCACAGATACCTCGAATAGCAAGTGATGGGAGCTCGTCCATGAGGCCAGCAGCCTCCATTTCAAAACAGAATATGTCTAGACCCTGAGCAATGGAATCCCGAGTCTTGGCATCCTTCATGACCTGATCTCCGGAAGCGATCAAGCCATAATGAAAAGAAGGGTCGTCAGTTATCCGCTTGGGACGGTTCACTAGCTGGGTCTGATCACATGTTGAACAGTTATATTCGCTATCCTCATGAGTGTATGTCGGTTGGAATAGCCAGTCATCTTTCGGTCGCGAAAACTCTTCTCTCATCGTTTCATATTTATGCAGTACATCATTCAAGATTTCACTAATCAGCCTTTTCCCTGTCATATAATCACTCTCTAATTGAGATACATACCGCCTTCAACAACACTGGAGGAGGTTTATTGAGCGACCCGGTGGGCTGGAATTGTCCATTATGAAGTGTCTTGCCGTAGTCATATTGAATAACACCACTTGAAGTCGCAGTTGGCTTGCTGATTACAACATCACCAAGGCGGATGTCAGTACTTTGGCTCGGGACGCCGCCACCAATACCCACCATCAACCCAAATCGGATATTTGGATAGGTAGAAACCATGTGCGATACCACGGTTGAAGCGGATATCGTTCCGTACACACCGGATGGTAAGGGGGCCACTACTATATTGTGGCCGCTAACACTTCCAAGTGTATAGACATTGTGGTCGGCTTCTGGCTGGGAGAGCGGAGGGTGAACCTCGTCCAGCATGGCCTTCACCGCCGCCATTTCCAGCGACAGGGCACAGATCCATGCGACCGTATAGTCGTCGTGTGTAAACATCATTTTATATACCATGCGCAATAAAAAGGGGAAACTTAGCGAGAAGAGACCAGGTAGTCTTTAGTTAGAGGAGAAAGAGCATTTAATACCGTAGGGATTAAAACAACAGAATAAAATTCTCTAAGGACATGTTCAAATTTGAGGTTGGGAGTTCGAAAGGGTTACTTGATACGTGTTACTGCAAGGCTGTCGCAGTTCAAAAGCCAATCATGCATGGTCTTGGGAATATGTCAGTAAAAAGCAAATAAAGGAAGTGGTGCATAGGAACAGCACTCAAGCAACAACCCTAGCTTCTCAAGATAATCTTCCAAGATCCCATCAACAATCCGAGACAAATAAGTTGCTATTTATAGTAGTAAAAAAAGAATTAGAAGCCTAAGATGCTGTATAATTGCTTTGAATGTTTTCGAGAGAGTGTACCTGCTACGCCCTTTTCGGAATCGGAATAAATACCTCCCGGACAGGACATCTTGACACGCAGAGTTCATGATTAGTCAGAAAGATTTAGAGGTCAACAAATTGGGGTTTGGCCACGACAGTCGAACCCGTCAACCACAGAGGCGGTGTCGATTGTTTGCTTGTGGGAAACTATATTTCTTCAAAAGCAATTCCAGCATGATATGCCTTCCAGTTGCGCTTAATGAAGGCTTTTAACTCCGCAAATATCTCTTCAATAGGATTGAGATCTGGTGAGTGTGGGGGTAGGTACATCAACTTCACCCCAGCATCGTTGCACATCTGCTCCAAGCGCTCAGAATAATAAAACAACGCATTATCTATTATTAGCATAGATTTAGGCTGCTCCGGCCACCTCCCGCAGTAATGGAGCAGCTGTTCCACAAAATCTTCAAACATAGATGCATCAGTAGATCCCTGGAAGACACGTGCAAGAACAACGCCATCTGATGCATACGCAGGCAGTATTTAATATCGTCGTTCGCGGTGAAACTGAGAGATCTGCACTGGTGTCACTCCAACAGGGGACCAAGCTGTGCGCCTAAACCCAATCCGCTTGTCACATCCCGACTCATCGATATAAACAAGGTGATACGAACGAAAATCGGACATGTTGTGAAGATAGCAGTCCCGCAAATCTGCATTACGCTCTTGGGCAATCCGACGAGCTACTTTTTTAGACCATCCTGCTAATATAAGTGCCCTCCTCCCAGGCCATCGGGGTATAATAGGAAATGAGAAGGCTGATCAAGCAGCTAAATTAGCTGCTAAAAAGCCCCTTCCAAGAGATGGAGACAGCAGC
>ML736365.1:0-54139 GCA_009193595.1 Aspergillus bertholletiae | reverse complement strand
AAAAAAAAAAAAAAAAAAACATACTCGACTTATCCGACTTCGACCACTGCTTCAACCGATTCACATAATCGTCGAATTCCTGCGCGCGACGATCGCCCTCCTCCAGACTCCGCCGTTGGAGTTCTGGGTTATACCGCTTGAACAATTCTTCATCGGTAGGACGGATTGCCTGGACGAGAGCGGGGCCGCCGACACAGATTACCGTGCCGCTAGAATAATATACATCTTATTAGCTCTATGGAATGTGAAAAAGAGAGGGAGAGATAGAGAAAGAGAGGAGAGAGAGAAATGCGCAGGAAAGTAGCTTACACGACAAACATCTTGATCCAGGTTGCAGCTTTGGACATGATGACGGCGATTGATTCCGAGTGTTGCGCCGGAGGAGGAATTCGGATGTAATTGCCGAGACAATGATGTCAGATTATATGTATCCGGTAGATACTCCGATGAATGAGTCAGTTCTCTTGTGTGGGTGTGTGTGAAAGAGAGGATATGGATGGGTGGGCTCAATCGGAGAGAGATAATACGCAGCGCATCATTGGGTGAAACAGAATAGCATCATCGGTCTGCCGTTGGTGGTAGAGTACTCTGTGTGGCTGAAGACATGTTTGAGGCGAGGGGGGAACCTGTGGCGCAGGGCCGGTTGGTCCGTCCAAGCAAACGATGCAAACTTTGGGTTTCTTTTTGCGAGGCACAAGAAATCAAAATTAATAATAAAATAGACCCAAAAAGGAAAAAAGGGTAAAAAGGATAAAAAAAAAAAAAAGGCGCCTGTGGCCCTATGTTCCACCCGTTCTGACACTAGGTTTAACTGCGACTACGGAGTACGGAGTACATACTATTAACCGCTACCGTTGCTAGTTGCTGGAGTCGATGCTGTTTTGAGGTATTTCTATTATCTCACTCGCGGGGACTGTCTTGTGTCGTCCGCTGATCTGTTTGGAGTAGTTCGTCGGGTTTTCATGACACATGGACCCTGTCGCACGTCTCACGGCTTGAGTCAGAGAAAAGAAATCTCAGAAGCAAGGGGGCTTATTCTTCCAGATTCCTGTAACGGTTGTCTCAAGGGGAGAATGTCAGTACGGAAGACGCAAGGAGTAGGCAGCCACACGAGACATCCAATTTAAGGACATCCAGCAAGCCAGGCGACCATGGAAGAAGAAGCGCTTCGTTTCGACGAATCATTAGTATTGATAAGCAGCTGAAATAATCCCCGACGTTTTGAAATTGAGATTGTCCGCCATACGGAGTACTTTAATTCCATACAATATGATACTGAGCATATTATGCGGCATCGTACTCGTACCTAGATATGTCCTGTCCTGTAAATTTTTAATTGCCCTAAGAGGCTGGACGACGAGCAAGACGGAACATTCCATCAGAACTAACCCCTATTCCTCCATGGTCGATATTACTCAACGCACATGGATCGAGGCCAATGAATAGATTGGACGCCAAATCTCTCCGTCAATTGGCGCATGGCTTGTATCATATCGCTAGTCGCAAGGGGGGTTTCAGCAAATATTATCCTCCGTACTCCATACGGAGAGTACCGATGGGATGTACTCAGGGATCTATCGCATCATAATTTCCTTTGTCAGAAAAAGAAAGAATCTATAATTAGGACAAGGTTATCCGGACGTCAGGTAACCGCCGGCCCATGGTTTGCGCAGCGGGCATCCATGCAGAGAGGAAGGGGGGGGGGGAAGTATTGGGCTCGCCAAGACGTGGAAATTGCATCGTGTTTATCTCGAGGGGCGCATCTGTGTCTCTGATTGGGATGACATTGCATCTTCGCAGATACTAAGGAGGACTAGTAATAGGTTGTCGTGCTGTTACCGCTTTCTCCACTTTTCATAGAAAAAGGACGTTGCAAAATACAGGACAATCAATGCAAATAAAATAAATCTACGACCAAGGGGGAAGGAAATAATAATTATTATTATTATTTTTTTTTTTAAAAAAAAAAAAAATTGAAGGGGCAAATACAAAGAGATCGATCTTATTTGGCCTCAATTGAAGTCAACCATGAATAGACCTGTTCTTTCTTTATTTTTCTTGGATTACTTTTTTTTTTGGTTTTAGTTTTTGGGTTCTGTTTCTTTTCGGGTACCTACATTTTGTGTCCATGAAATTTATGAGTCTTTCTCTGGGTCCACTTCCCCACTCCATATGGGAAAGAATCCCAAGAACCCACTAGTTGTGCTTAGGCGATGTCAGACCCTCAGGTGAGAATTCCATTCTGCAACAAGTGGAACAATGATATCAAACACCACACAGTTATTGCGGGACTGGAAGTGGGGATCGGCGAAGAAGAACCAACCCTGGACGTGAGAGAAAAGACAATTCATCAGGCAGACAGAAGGATGGAGGAGGAGTTCCATTCGACAAGGGATACGACTCTACGGGTTAGAGTCGTAGTAGTAGTTCAGTAGTAAGGACTATGGTAATCCCATCAGATTAGGTGGGATTATTCGTGGGTACCTGCGCGGAAACATGGATAATCAAAATTACACACTGACTAGTAAGGAAGTTTACTGACTTGACTGGACTTGACTTGACTTTACTTTACCCTCCGCGGCTCCATCCGGACATCCCATTTATCTCCATTTATTTTATCTCCTGCCCCAAATCATAATAATAAAACTCACCCTCATTCCCCCCTCCGTGGTCACACGCTCTTTTTCTACCAAACCACAGGGACTCATTTGTTGTTCGGTTCTTTTTTTTTTTTTTTTTTTTTTTTTTTTTTTTTTTTTTTTTTTTTTTTTTTTTTTTTTTTTTTACCCGGTTGCTACGACTCCTTCATTCCTTTGGAGAAGCATTCCTTCGTCCCCCTCCTTCCCCGGTTTTACTTGAGTAAGTCCGTTCAACCAAGTTAAGTTGGTTGTTCTGGCGCATTGACGCTCCAATCGGCTTTCAAGCCCGAATTGACCGCTGACAATGTCTCTCCCCGTTACAGGCCTGCGCTGACTGCACTGATTGGTTTGTGATCGCATACTTCTGTTGCGCTTGTTTTACTCGAGGGGCTGGCATTCATTCTATTGCTGTCGCGTGGTTCCAGTAAGGTTTGACCGTTGTGCGCAACCCTTCAAGGTTGCCCTGACCCGGACCAACTGACCTTCGGGAGAAAGATACCACGGAGTGGATGGGAATTAGAGGCGTGACACAGACTCGCACCGAATGAGTTGATGCTCTACCGGATAAAGAACCCTACTCCGCGTCTCTTTCTTGAACGACATCCGTCTCCGTAACCTAAGCGTTGAGCTTGGTCATGGCTTACCCTCAACATCCAGCGCAGAGGCCCCCGCCCGTGAGAAACTACGGTCCTCGTCCTTCTCGGCCCGCTGGCCCGCCGCAAGACCTGAATTTTGACCAGGGCTATGATTACGCTTATGACAATGGCCAATACCCGCCTAGTGGTGGAGGATATGACGATGCGGGATACGGTTATCCGGGTGACCAAGCAGTCCCGAGATCATACGGACCCCCCCGAGGGGCTCCACGCCCGCCTCGGGGAGGCTATGGCCCTCCCATGGAGCAACGACCTGATCGCGGATATGCGCCCAGAGGTCGACCACCACCAAATCGATACGATGCCCCTCGCGGCTATGGTGAGAGACGAGCGCCGTCAAGACAACAAGATCGCTCAAGGCCTCGTGAGTGAAACCGCGCATTGACCGAATCCCTATATCAAGAGCTGACCGTACTCCAGCCCCCCGTCCGGTGCCGCCTCCCTCCAGCGCAACATGGGACAACCCGTTCCCAATGTTTCCCTCCCAGGAACCACGCAGCCGGTCCGGCTCAACGTCAACAGGAATTGAAAGTGGAATGGCGATGATGGATCTCAATAGCCCAATGTCGCCCGTGACGGTGCCGGACCGCCCGCATACGTCGCACGCGCGACGGCAGGATATGCCTCGACAGCCGCCCCCTGGCTCCGCTGGGCGGGGTATGGGAGACTATCCTGCCGGCCCCGTAAGGTCTGCGAGCCAAGGGCGCCCGTCAACCGACCGGTCTGATCGGAGCGAGCGGTCTTACACCGACCCTAATGGACCTCCACCGATACCGCATATCAATCGAAGCGCGACCATGCCTGTTACAGGTGCACCGCCAATGACACCACCGGTGGCTCCGCCCGTGGCGAAGCCAATGTATCCTGGACAGGCAACATACCAAGACCCCACATTTGCCACGAAAGCCAACGCCCACAAGTCTCTCCACATTGAAGCCTTGCTGGATAGCTATTATAGCTCGGCCCATGCGGATGAACCTGACATGCCGAATTTCGACGCTATGCCGAACGGCGGCCATAGTGGTGCAATTGACGAAAGTTTGCCCGGATTAGAACAGCCGAAACCAAAAACGCCTGCTCCCACCGCTCCCCAGGGCCAGTATGCGGCATTCAGCCCGCCGCCTACCGACGTTCATCATGTCCAATCTCAGCCGGAAACGAGGCCAGGGGCTATACCAAATCAATTTGAGGATGCCGGGTTTCACTTCGACCTCCCTGCATCAGCACCCCCGATGCAGCACCAGGCGGAGATGGATTACGGGTTCGGTTATAACGATTCCATGTATAATGCGCACCAGCAACCGCATGGCAGCTGGGGATCACAAATGAATGCGTACCCCGATGGGCAGGCTGGGTACGCAAGTCGCGAGGGCTCCATTCGCAGCAATGGACCTCCTCGGCCGTATCGGGCCAACCAGCCCGCATATGCGAATGAACCGCCACCGCCGACAGTGAATGAGATGGACCCGGTAGATCCCGAGCAGAACCCAGATGCGCTACCTCACCATCCGGCGCCTTTCCGGCCTGGACATGACCAGGGCAGCAAACCAGCACCTGTACGCCAGTACAACGGCGCGGCCGACTCCGCGCCGGCTCCTGCTGTAGCGCCGCAAGCCGCTGCAGCAGTCGATCCACCTGCCGGGCCCGTCACGCAGGACGAACTTCAACAATTGCAGCGGATGGTTAAGAGCAATCCTTCCGACAAGAAAACCCAATTGCTACTCGCCAAGAAACTGGCTGAGGCTTCAGTGGTTTTGGTTGAGAGCAGTCGACTAGACCCCAAGTCTAAGGCGAAAGCGAAGGAGAAGTATTCGATGGATGCGTACAAAATTGTCAAGAAGCTTGTGTCTAGCGGATACGCTGACGCGCAGTTCTTCCTGGCGGACTGCTACGGCCAAGGACTATTGGGCCTTCAGGTGGATCATAAAGAAGCTTTCCACTTGTATCAGACTGCTGCCAAGCAAGGGCATGGCCAGGCAGCTTACCGCACGGCCGTGTGCTGCGAAATCGGCGCGGAAGACGGCGGTGGCACCAAGCGGGATCCGTTCAAGGCAGTACATTGGTATAAACGTGCGGCATCCTTGGGGGATCCACCAGCCATGTACAAGATGGGAATGATTATGTTGAAGGGACTCCTCGGCCAAGCCAAGAACCCTCGTGAGGGTATCTCTTGGCTGAAGCGTGCCGCAGAACGTGCTGATGTTGAGAACCCACACGCCCTGCATGAGCTTGCGCTCATGTATATGAATGCGGGTCCGAACGACATCGTTATCCGTGATGAGGCATATGCTAGCCAATTATTCCACCAAGCCGCCGAGCTGGGGTATAAGTTCTCTCAGTTCCAATTGGCCACTGCCTACGAGTATGGGTCGATGGGGTGCCCCGTGGACCCCCGGCAGAGTATCTTTTGGTATACTCATGCGGCAGCGCAGGGCGAACACCAAAGTGAGCTCGCCCTGAGCGGATGGTATCTGACTGGTGCGGAGGGGATTTTGCAGCAGAGCGACACGGAAGCCTACCTCTGGGCACGCAAGGCCGCCACTTCCTGTCTTGCAAAGGCGGAATATGCCATGGGCTACTATACCGAAGTTGGAATCGGAGTCACTGCCAATATGGAGGATGCTAAGCGGTGGTATTGGCGGGCAGCTGGTGAGTGTTTTGCAGCCTATCGCTTTGACACAGTTTGCTAATCAATGTTATTCTACCAAACAGCCCAGGGATTCCCGAAGGCCCGCGAACGTCTTGAAGAAATCAAGAAGGGCGGAGCCCGGATGCAGAAAGCTCGGCTTTCTCGTTCTGGTGCCAACCAACAGAGGCAAAACGAAGGCGACTGCATCCTCATGTGATATCGGAACGGCGGGGGGAGTTTTATAGATTTAATGTCTCATGCATGATCATTTTGTTTTCGTTTATATCCCATCTGCATTGCCTTTACTTTCTTTCGACTCGGTTGGAGATAATAAGACTCTGCACATGGTTGAAATGTTGGATATGGAAGACTTGATGAATAAATACCATATGATGTATACCCGGATTACATATGTGCTTCTAGAACATACAGCGAGATTCCAGAAGAAGAATAAATATAATACTAATAATACTCTCTAATTGTACATGGACAAACAAATCACCCCAATAGGAGTTAGTAGCATTAAAGTAAGTGTGCACCACATTCAAAAATCGGGGCCATCGGCGGTGTTAATTTAGTTACGCAGTTATATGGCATACTCTGATCCAGTGCGGACGGTTTCCGCACTTCCGCGCTTCCGGCTGACCATTGCTTAACAATTTCCATCACTTATTGGCTACAGTATATAAATCATTTTATAGAAAACCAATCCATGGAATTAATTCTCCTGCTTGTATACCTATATATAATATTACTCCCAAAAGAGAAAGAAAAAAAAAGGGAACATCAAAAACAAAAAGAACAAGAAACAAAACAAAAGGACTCCTCTTCTATATATGTCTTCCCCCCAACCCACAACTACTACATCTACTACTACTTCTACAAGTCCAAATCAATCCAAGAAAGTACTAGTACTACTCTCCATCTTCACCGTCCTCATCGCAGTATCCATCGCCATCTTCTTAGGTGTCAGTGACAGCCGTGATACACAGGATCAGGCACACGCCCAAACCGCCAATCTGTTCGGCCTCAAGCGTTTCTTCACGAGTCCCAGTACGACTACTTTTACTAGTACTATCTCAAAGACATCGTCCCATATCACCGGTAGCGAGAAGATGGGTCGGACTCCAGTTTACTTTTTGAGTCATGGTGGTGTAAGTTTCTCTTTTTCTTTTCTTTTCTTTTCCGTCTCTTGTATAAAATTATATATGTGAGTGTGAAAAATGCTGAATTTATCTATGAAAAGCCCAATGTCATGTACCAGACGGATCACCCGGCGTATAAGAAGCTAGGCCAGATCGGAAAGGAGATTACGACCAAGGTGAAGCCGAAGGCCGTGGTGGTTTTCTCGGCGCATTGGCAGGCCGGCAGAGATACGATTCAGGTCAATACGGCCGAGATTACGGATCTGATTTATGAGTATGTTTTTTTCTCTTTTCTCTTTTTCTTCTTGTGGCCTTTCTCTATGCGAGTATCGGGTTGGGAGGATATGAGAACTGGGTGATGATGGGTGCTGACTTGCGGGTAGTTTCTACGGGTTCCCCAGCCATTATTACAAGGAGAAATATCCCAACGTGGGCAGCAGGGAGGTTGCCAATAAGGTACTTGATCTCCTCGGGAAAGCGGGGATCAAGGCGGAAGGTGTGAAAAGAGGACTGGATCATGGCGTGTGGGCGAGTTTCAAGTGTGGTAGGTTCACCTTCTTTGCGGGAGATAATCTTTTGATTCGGCGGATGCAAACTAATAGCACATAGCGTTCGAACCTGAGTCGAACCCGTTGAACGTGCCCATTGTGCAGGTTTCGCTGTTCAAAAATGAAGATCCTGTCGCGCACTACCGGCTCGGACAGGCCGTGTCGAGCCTCCGCGACGAAAATATCCTCATCATCGTCTCCGGAATGGCGGTCCACAACTTGCGCGACCTGTTTTTCTCCATGAACGATTCACGGCCACTGCCGTATACCACCAGCTTCGACGAAGCGCTGAAGAAAGCGGCTACGGCTCCCCCGGCGGAGAGAGAACAGGCTCTGGCGGACCTGTTGAAGCGACCCGATGCTCGCCAGGCACATCCGACTTTTGACCATCTGCTTCCCATTCACGTTGGCGCCGGTGCCGCAGGAGACGATGTCGGGAAGAGGCTGTGGACGTTGGGTGAGGGAAGTATGAGCTGGGCGCAGTTTAGATTCGGTCAGGTGGCCGACAGCAGTAGTTCTCTGTAAATTAGATGGCATAAATAAAATGTGATTCCAGACGTCCCTTGATTCTTCGAAGTAAACTGAATTTTTTTCAATTCATCTATAGATACAATGGTTGACGAGTTGAACACGATGCATGGACATATACGGAAGTGCGGGAAATTCGCTATGACGACTCCTTCACGAGCTTGGTAAGTTTTTCTTCGATCTGTGCATCCGACAAGCCTAGACAGCCCTAGTATTAGTGATGGAATCAAAATCAGATAAAATAAATGGCTTCTTACCACTCAATGGCTCGAGGGTCTCCTTGCCAAAAGCTGTATACCACTCCCATATTAGCGTTTTCTGCATGGTTCACCATTGGGTTCACGATTGCAGCATACCGTATCTGGCGTACACCTTAGGCAGAGTGCCGCTGGCCTCGCGCATCATGATGGGGACGTGAGGGTTGTGCTTCTTCATGGTGGGATATGCGCGCTGCAGGAAGGACCTGTTGGGTGTTATTTGTGAATCCCACGGTGCAGGATTGAATCTCAAATCCGCCGAACATACCTTGTGGTAGCGCTGTGATCTGAAGTCTGACAGAAAAGGAAGCGCAGCTCCTTCACACCCTTGGTGAAAACGTATTTGCCGGACATGGTGAAAAGGGGACGGCGGAAGACCGGATTAGGAGGATTGAGAGCGATGGGAAAGGAGAGGAATGAGCTGCTTCCGCGATCAAACCGACCAAAACAGAGCTGGGGTATCAATTGGAGCCAACGGAGGGGTGATCCAACGATCGAGACGGTGATGAATTGAGGTCTGAGGCCGTGGACCAATCCGGCCAAGCGTGATTGTCACCGCTTACCTCAGCCGGAAAAGAGCCGCAACCCCAACAATTGAATCATTTCCCGACGGCGACCGCCGAGGTCGGCTTCATCTCTCAATATCCAATCCTTCTGGTGATTCACTTACTTCTTCTTCTCCCAATCTCCACTCCTCCATTTTTATGACCCAGAGTCGAAATTGACCCTCTGGTGCGTGTGTGTAACTTTACATTGTTATCTAAACTCCGGTTGAGAGCCCATCTCCACTTCTCCGCCTTCCGGCATTTGTCTCTCCCTTCCCCGTCTTCTCTTCTTCTCACATTCACGATGTCCTCCCGTGTCGGCCTTCGTTTCTTCCAGAACTCTCGCGCTGCTTTCCGCAATGCGCAGCGTCGCTTTGGTGCTGGACACCGCTTCCAGAGCTCGGATGCCACCGCCGGCCAGAGCACTTTCCAGCGCATGTGGAACAGCCCCATTGGTGTTAAGACGGTGCATTTCTGGTAAGTGGTTTGTTTTCTGAACAGCCGCATGGTCTCTTTTGATTTTGTTTACCGGTCTAATGCTTGTTGTTCCAGGGCCCCTGTCATGAAGGTATACTTTACCCCCTCCCTTGCTGGATCCCATTACGCACCATAATGAACCACAAGATAGCCGACCGCGTCGGCGTCTACAATATCTGAACTACACATAGCTATGGGATATAGCTAACCTTGCTTAGTGGGCTCTGGTCATCGCCGGTATCTCCGATTTCAACCGTCCCGCCGAGAAGCTGTCCTTGACTCAGAACGGTGCCCTGACGGCTACCGGAGCCATCTGGACCCGTTGGTGTTTGATCATCACCCCTAAGAACTACCTGTGCGTTGATCCTAGAGCGTATAGTCTATGAAATAAACAGTACTGATTCGTCTAGGCTTGCCGCTGTCAACTTTTTCCTCGGATGTGTCGGTATCGTTCAGGTCGGCCGTATCTACAACTACCACCGCAGCCTGGATGAATCTCCCATCGAAGCCGTCAAGTCGATGGAGCACGAAATGGTTGACTCGGCGAAGGGAGCTGTCCACAAGGCTGAGGCGGCTATCGAGAAGAAGTCCACATAGATCGGCTCCACTAGTTCCGTGAGATGGGGTTTGACCACGCCAGGGGGCTCGGCGAGGTTTACAAACGAAGCTGTCCACCAGCAAAATAGACTGTCGATTGGCGGGCTTCTGAGTGAATTTGGGCATCTAGCACTCGACAGACAATATTCGGGGGCTCTACTGGTTGAACGCAACACGACCGGCGTTCCCGTTTGTACATAGTAAATCAGGGCTGCCCTGGTTTCCCGCCAAAAACGTTAGATAAACCGAATTTATCTAAAAAATTTGCTCCGAGACTGGTGTATGTAATCAAACGTTGAATGATACAGACGATGGACCGCAGTTATTTCGGAAACTGGGTCCTCAACGGAATACCAAGGCAACTCACACTATATATATTCGGCAATCCATCTGCCCCTAAGAGTTAGCCGATCGTAAGCCCGATTTCTTTTTTCCCCTGAGATACTCCGCAAGTATAATATATTGTACCCACTCACACACGCGCCATTGATGTGAGAGTATGTCATGCGAACCCCAACATCAACACAACCCCGGACACTCCACATGGACAGCCGCGCATTCAAGCAGCTCAAGGCGACTTGGCATGATGATTCCCCATAAACAACACGAATCCGGGGCTGGACGACGGAGGAACCACCCGCAAATTTCTCCTCCCAATCGGATTAACCCCGGCCATATTATCCCTCCTATCAGAAGCGGCAAATCCCGAACCCTATACAACTGGTCTGTTAATACCAACCTTCATTTCCCCGAACCGCATATTGCCTTCAGAATGATTACTAGGACGGAGTATTGCAAAGCTTCACCCATTGGTCTTATTGCCTAGCTTGCTCCCCCACTTTCGATTAACCCGCTGGGGAGCAGATTGGCGGGAAGTAAATAAATGGCTTTTATCCTAGTGGACTTTTTGTTGACGAATGTCGTACGATGAGGTATATAGATCAGCCTATTTCCCAGAGATAAAATAAAAAAAAAACCCAAACCAAACCTATATATACTGGTCTATACCACCAGTTATCTTTGAAGCCTGTCGTAAAAACACCCCGACTGTCTCTGTGCCTTCATACTAGACAGCATCATCATCACGGTACTACACCTATTGATTGATTTCTCGGAACCCGAACAAGAGCTAGAGCCATGAAGCTCACCCAAGCAACAACTCTTCTCCTCTCCCTCGGTCTGAGCCTGCCGGTAGAAGGCTTCTCCCTGTCCAGAACCAATGCAGTCGCCCCCAAGCCGCCATTCCGACCTCTCCCAGCCAGTTCACCGCGGCATAGGACCTGCCACGTCAAAACAAATGGCGACGGAACGGACGATGCGGAGTACATCCTCGCCGCACTGAAAAAATGTAACAACGGCGGCAAGGTCATCTTCGATGCAGACAAGGAGTACACGATTGGCACAGCCTTGGACATGACCTTCCTCAAGCACATAGATTTGGGTATGTACAAATTCAAAACCCAACCCAACCTCCCCAAAACAAGAAAACTAAATCGTCCAACCTCAAGAAATCCTCGGTAAAATCACCTTCACCGCAGACACGGATTACTGGCAGGAGAACTCCTTCAAACACACCTTCCAGAATGCAACCACCTTCTTCAACCTCGGCGGCACAGACGTCAACGTCTACGGCGGCGGCGAGCTCAACGGCAACGGCCAGGTCTGGTACGACCTGTACGCGCAAGATCCGCTCATCCTGCGGCCCATCCTTGTCGGGATTATCGGGCTGCATGGCGGCACCATCGGGCCGTTGAAGCTGCGGTATTCCCCGCAGTGGTATCAGCTTGTTGCTAATAGCTCGGATGTGCTGTTTGACGGCATCGATATCTCGGGGTATAGTAGTAGTAAGAATGAGGCGAAGAATACGGATGGATGGTAGGCTGTTTCCATTTCCATTTCCGTTTCCGTTTTGCTTTGTTTTGTTTCGTTTCATCTTATTCTATTTTTTTCTTTTTTTCTTTTCGTTTTGTTTCATCTATATTGGACAAGGTGCTGATGATGATGCATAGGGATACGTATCGGTCGAGCAACATCATTATTCAGAACTCAGTCATCAACAACGGTGATGGTATGTTTCCGCATCAATTCTTAACAAAAAAAAAATTACATACTGACCCAAACTAAAAAAAGACTGCGTCTCCTTCAAACCAAACAGCACCGAGATCCTCGTCCAGAACCTCCACTGCAACGGTTCCCACGGTATCTCCGTGGGCTCCCTCGGCCAATATGAAGGCGAAGTCGACATCGTGCAGAACGTCCTCGTCCACAACATCTCCATGTACAATGCCTCTGTACGTTCCCCAACCTCTTCTCTCAATATTCCCAAAGAAACCTTATTTTAGTCAACGCCAACTAACAAGACGTGAAAAACAGGATATGGCCCGTATAAAGGTCTGGCCTGGTCTTCCTAGCGCAATGTCTGAGGATCTTCAAGGTGGAGGCGGCCTGGGCAGCGTCCAGAATATCACGTACGATAACATGTACGTTGAGAATGTGGATTGGGCGATTGAGGTTACGCAGTGCTATGGACAGAAGAATCAGACGTTGTGTAATCAGTTCCCGGTATGGCCCTCTTTTCTTTTTTCTTCTCTCTGCTTATTCATAGAGGAGATGATGTTGCTTGGGTATAGCATGTAGAAGGGGGTGACATGGCTAACTTTTTTTATTTTTGGAACAGAGCAACCTTACGATTAGCGACGTCTACTTCAACGACCTCAAGGGCGTCACTTCTAAAAAGCATGACCCGAATGTAGGAACGATCATTTGTTCGAGCCCTGATGTGAGTATTGTGGCTTCGCGGAGAGTAGCGTGGGATTTTATTGCTGACTGGCTGGCTTACTCAGGTTTGCTCTGGTATTCATGCGACGAATATCGATGTGAAGAGTCCCTCCGGAAAGAGTGGTTTTGTCTGTACCAATGTGAGTTTTCCCATAAACTGTATTTTGGTGAGCTTGCGTGCGCTAATAATAATAATCTTGTATAGGTTGATGAAACGCTCTTGGATGTTGAGTGTACTTCGTCTAGTTAGTGGATGGTATTGTATTTTGCTACTGAGAGGAACAAAGTCTTGTGTGTGTGCAATGATTTGGAATCGCAAATCCACCCCTCCGACTCTATGCTGTGGTATTTAAAACGTCCTTCTAAAAAAAAAAAAATAGGTATATGCACCCGTAACGCCTGAATGCTCTAGTGTATCGTACAATCATGCACCCATTCCATCGTGTATACAGCGAGCGTCTGTCCAAGAAAGAACAAACGAGAAGAAAAAAAAAGGGGGGGGAATAAAATGAATCGCACTGCGATGGCTCCTTCAAGCATCATTCGTTGTCATCTTTTAATAAAACTTTTAGCTTCTCCAGCTTGTCCTCACACTTCACTTCCATGCGCATCACCACGTCCACACTCTCCTTCTTGGTGATCAGAAGCTGTGAAACTAGCCAGAAATGATAGCCGTTCTTGTAAAAGCCCATAGAGGACCAGTCATGGATGGAGGCGGTACTGCGCAGCCTTGTCCAATGGTCATGCCATCGAGAGAGTGCTATGCGTATGGAGGCGAGTGTAGAGTCCTCTGGTATCGCTGAATTGTAGTTATGGGCCCTGGAGTTGTGTATCTGCTGAGAGCGTGGAGCTCGTGCTTTTGGCATTGTAGTAGCGAGAAGTGTCATGTGCGTGTTTATGAAAGCGTAAAGCACTGGTTCCCCGTTAGATAGAGTGGTTGGCATTCAGGCGACTATCTACTTACAGTGAATTAACATGAATGTGTCCATGATGGTGAGCTTGGTGAGTGTTTCTGCAACGTTACAGCCGTGTGTAGAGGGTGATGTGGCCCGGCTGCTCTCTGCTTCGAATAGCACCTGGAATGCTTCGGAAAGGGTTATATCCCGGGATAATTCGAAGTTAGGTTCCTGGAAGGGGTGCGCTGATTCAAATATAGACTCGACGGAGGGCAGGGCACACTCCATTTCGTTAGAAGACAGCCGGCATGGGTAGTTTGAATAAAACGAAAATGCGCAGTCCAAAAGTGAGATGAAATTGATGGTGCTGTTAAGCGGTTAGTGCTATAATATTTCAAAAGAGTGGCTAGCTCGGCGTACCGTATACGACACTCCCTCTGAATCCATAAGTACTCATGGAGACGCTCCTCGGGTTCATGCTGAAATGTGGGTAGACCCATTCTACGCGCAACCTATCCAGAGTCAGCCCCGACGAACCCCCCCGCTAATATATACTAAAACCTACCCGGATAACCTCACTAAACCGATGTTCTATTGCTCGGTTCTTTGACGTACGGCTTCCTGACCAGTACTGACATATCACCATGAGGAATGCAGCCTGTAGATTCTGGAATTGAACCCAGCAAGTAAGTTCGTCGTCAACATTTTGGACCCCATAATATGTTGAACTGATCTCATTTTCGCTCGAAAAAACTCCTCTGGAGAAGACAAACAGTTCCGCAAAGTCGACTAGTCGCTGTGCGGCATTCAGTTCATTTTTATCGCCACTATATTTGGCACCCATGAAGCAAACCGACGTGAGAAGCGATAGCGACACGGTCCTCGGGTCAAATGTTGGAACATGGATCATTGGACAATTGGGCTGCCAGTACTGGAAGTACAATGCCATATATTTCCGCATGCGTGTCGGCGTTAGTAGGAAGTTCAGCGATTCCGAAATCTCCCGTTGCGTCTTAGCATCGAGGCGGAGGGACCAAACCCTTGTCAAAATCTCCTCAATCATGGCAGTTGTAAACGGTGCTTCATGTTCGTAAGCGGGCGGTTGCCCTGTCAATTCGAGATTGGAACTATGTATCGTGGGATGATACGTCATTTCACCTGCATACGGATCATTTGACGACCTATGGGGATCACCGAACGGGCCATTAAAGAAATCAAGAAATGTATCTTGGAAGAAAGATAGAGCTGCAGGGTCTGCTTCAACGAATGTTGATGTGTAGTCTGGGAAATTGTCCTTTGACGAGTATTCTAGGATGGAGCTGTCGGTTTCAAAGCTCTTCGGGTTCTGATAGTTGTTGAGCCTACGGGTTCGGTCATTGCTGGGAGGTAGATTCCAATGTTCTGTGAAAGTGTCCGTGCCTCCATTGAGGAGAAATTTGATCGATCCCCGGTCTGAGGATGGTTCCTGGTCGTCGTTCTTGGAAGAAGCCGAGCCTATATAGCCATGAGTAGATGGCTCGGGAAAATAGGGTAGTGGTAGAAGTGGTGTTTATACCGGCCAGTTCATGCTCTTTCACTTGATTGCGTTCATTATTACAATGGAGATTTCTTTTCTGACAAGAACTGCACGGCCGTAAGCCATCGCATCGCAGTTTCATCGATGTACACTATTTGCGACAGGCCGTTAGAAATTAGGTCTTCAGGTAGCAATTAGGATGGACTTGCCGATTGGCACGCATGACGCCTTCTGCCTCTTTGTCCAGTTTCTGGGATTTTTCGGTCTCCTCGTTGGACGCAGTCTGCGTAGTGGTCCCGCAGATTGTCACTGTGTAAGAGTTTCATCAATTGATTGTTGCGACCGACTGGTAGCTAAAAGGGGATCATCCACTCTAGGATAACAACAATGAAAACAACAATAACAACAACAAATAAACAAAAAGAAAAGAAAAGACAAGAGAAGGAAAAAGAAGGCAAACAAAAAAGAAAAACAAAATATAAGAGAGTATTTACAAACCAACGGGCGAATGATTCGTTACAAAATACGCAGGAGTATGGCTTTACTCCGGAATCTGCAAGTCAAAGAATTCACCAGTTAGCAATGATCGGGGAGGTTGATCCGCGGTCCTAACATCGCCGAGGCCGGAACAAGACCAAAGGCGCAAGACGAACATACGGCGTAGGTGGTGGCGCTTCAGATGGTCAATGCGGGTGAAACCTCGCTGGCAGACAGTACAGCAGAAGTGCTTGCTTGCAGTGGATTTCATGGCGAAGAGGAGCCTTTGGCGTGCATCGGGGAGAAGAAATTCTGGGGTAAAACGGAGGGGGGTTGATAGATGGAAGAAGAGAATGCGATGGGACCTTGGGGGGGAGGGGGCACACGGACGAGGTGGAAATCCAGTGGGGAATTAATTCAAATGGGGATAATGAGACGATTTCTTTAAACGACTGGGAATAAGAAGGCGATCCAAAAGGTTAGCAGTGGAGGGAACCATGGTCTCAAGGCATGGCATCCGTTATCTGAACTTGAATTTCTAAAAAACATGGGAAAATGATGAGATTCTTATTCCATGAATTCTTACCATGACTTACCTGAAACATTCGCTGCGCCTGTTCGACTACGTAATGCGCCGTTTTCCACTATCTTCGACTTTGCCGCCTCATTGGTCCACTCCGGTATTGTCGTTATCGTCCGTGGTTGAATTTTCAATACCTTACCAACGGCTCCTGAAAAAGCCGTGAACGGGAAGCGTTTCGTCAATTCCACTGCCGGCTTTCTCTGGAAGGGATCCACAATGATCTTCGCCAAGGGTATCCAGTTTATACCTTCTCTGGGGACCTATACCGAGTCCATTATGGCACCTACCATACTAAGCTATCTATACCGAGCCTGTGCTATAATATGGTGGGCCGATGGCAAGTAACCACGACGCAGACTATTGAGTTCTAGCCACCGGCTATGAAACAAAACGCCACGACTACTGCGACGATACCCCTGAAGCAGAGCAACACTACAAGAACAACGGACTTGGATGCGGGCAAAATCTATTTCTCTACCAAAGTACACTCCTAGATCGTCTTATCAGGATCGACATCTCCTGGTCACGGATCATCGTTGTTGACATGCGTCTATCACGCCCCCACGCGCACTGAGGCAACATTCAGTACTTGTTTCGGGAAATCGACCTGATCGTCATCTAAGTAGTCGACGTGGATGGCCTTGTTCTTCTCATTCTCCGTCCATCCATCTCCAATCCATCCGTTGGGGTTATCGTTCACATACTCATACGTGAATTCCTCCCACCGGGGATGTGCGAATACTTTCAGCGAATGAAGAGAAGATCCTATACCTGGTCAGTGGTTGAACGAGAATACTGGGGGTTTTTTCTATCAGGATTTATGCATAGCAGGGCACACTGACCAGGCCACAGAGCCGTCACCCTGCCATCCTCGGCTCCCCCTTTGTACCAGCTGCGACATTTCAGCCCGAACACTGTTTGGGCGAAGTATTGATCGCAGTATCGTGTGAACCGACTGACCGCGTCTTTCCTTACCGCCAGTGCCCGTATATTATCCCGTTGCATCTTCTGGACACAAAAGGTAAAATAATCTATTGCTTTCTCAATTAGGAGCAAGAGGTTGCCTTCGCCAAGTGCTGAATTGGGCCCCAGACTGATGAAATAGTTGGGGAACCCATCAACCATCACCGAGAGATACGTCTCTGGAGTCTTCTGCCAGCGGTCTGCCAGGGATATGCCGCCACGTCCGGTAATAGGGAATCGCGGTGCAAATGTAGTATCGAACCCGGTGGCACAAACAATAACGTCGGTAGGATGGTGTGTTCCGTCGGCAGTGATGATCCCATCGGCAACAACCTGGACAATATTGCTGGCGATCATGCTCACCTTGTCTTCCGTCAAGGCTTCAAGGTAGCCAGGCCCGGGTGTCAAGCGTCGGCAGGCAGGTGGGAAAGACGGCACCAAACTACTTAAAAGCTCCGGGTTTTTCGATAGCCGCCGCTTCATGTTCTTTAGGAACACATCCCTGGCTTCAACTTGTTCCGGTGTACCTAAAATGGTGGTGCCATGGACAGATTGCAATTCCAGTTCAATCTCTGAGTACCAGGGTTACAAATGAGCCTCAACGAACATGACATGCTGTTATCTCACCTTTGCGAAATCGTTGGTATGCTTGGTGGTCCTTCTTGAACGTCTCAATTTCTTCTGGAGTGAACGAGACTATTGGAAACCATTAGCAAACTACAAGGCTAGTTAGAAGGGAATACGTACAGTTCTCTATTTCGACACCCCGTTTATCGATCTCCTCGCGAGCAAATGTGGGTGCGATCCATGTCCTACCTCTTACATAATGGTCCAGGTGTGCCACTTTTGGTAACATTGCAGGGACGATCTGGATCCCACTAGAACCGTTCCCGATCACCGCGACTCTCTTGCCCTGTGTATGAGCCTGTTATTCATAGTTCGAAGTGAGCTTGAACTGGAATTTATCTTACGCTATAATCATAGCTCTCATCCCAACTAGCACTGTGCAAAAGCTTGCCTTTGAAATCATGGAGGCCAGGAATATTAGGCCATTTCCAATTGTTTAGAGCCCCGGTGGCTGAGATAAGTACATCGCACTGGTCTGAATACGTTGAGCCGCCGTCGATATCTCGAACCTTTAGAAGAATGGGTAAGTTACCATGATTTGCAAATAAGGAGAAGCTGATTATTCATATCTACCTGCAATTGCCACTTGCTCTTTTGCTCATTCCATACCGCCTCGCTGACTTCATGCTTGAGCTTGACATACTTCATGCAGTCATATTTGTGTGCCACACGTTTCCAGTATCGATGAATCTCTGAGGATGAAGCATAGAAGGTCGACCACTCCTTATTTGGCTCAAATGTAGCCTGATAGGTGTGGGCGGGAATGTCTGCTCAGCGATACGTATTAGATAGGGATAACTGATAGCACAATATAGGACTAGAGACAGGGAGGTTAAACGCACCGCATGCACAGCCCGGGTATCTGTTTTCATACCAAGTCCCTCCAATATCCGAGTTCTTCTCATAGACACAAATATCCACATTGGGGATTCGTTGTCTGAATCGGATGGAAGAGATGATGCCGGAAATGCCCGATCCTATGATGACCACCCGTAGAGCACGACTTTCGTCAATCGAGCGCGGTTCAACAAAGCACCTGCTAGCTGGTTGCGACTTTTTAGGAATAGTCTCGACACTGGTAGTTTGGCCTACTAGATGTAACATAGTTGAAGTTCCCGCTCACGGGGTAAGTTAAGACAGTAAAAACGATCAAGGGATATGTATCAAATCTGGCGGTGCAGAAGAATAGAGCGAGCAGCCTCGAGACTAGAAATACTTGTTTAACGCGCAGGTCAAGAAATGCCGAATGTGCCTTGTGACTGGCTTTTATAGACGATGCAGGTCAGCGCCCACTGTCATCCTTTAACCATTCAGAGAACCCGAATACCTCCTCATACACCCACTTACTGCCCAAGATATCTCCACAATTGGAGCTCGATGGTCGATCTCCTCCCCGTGCCCCCAGTTCCCCCCCGAGCAAGCCTGAGCTCGGGGAGAATGACACATGGCAATTCATAATAAGCGTTTATTTTCCGAGTAAAACTGACGAAATTGCTATTACTAAACCTTGCTAGAAAGCCTAATGTAGTAGCCTCGGCTACCAGTGTAGTCCTGGTCAATCTAACACTACTTTGCTCAATTGAACCGCTAGTGTATCTGACAAGCTAACTAGACAGATAAGGAACATGTGCTGTCAAACTAAGATTACAGGGCGTACACTTTGAAACAAGGAAAGCTGCATGGCAGGGTCGTAGACTCGTAGCGAACTTTCCGTAGTAAGTACAGCTAGCTCTTAGAGCTTGGAAGCATCTCCGTGTCGAGTCAGCCCTTAACATGGTTTGCTATAGGTACACTAACTGCCAGCTCATCACACTATATAGTATGTTGCATATGCCACCAACCCCATGTTACTGTGCAGACAAACTAAAAATTGATCTCACACGGAATGAATGTGGCTATATTCGTGCAACAAGTCTCCTGTTCTATATCGCCGCAGTCGGAGGTACAGAGTACCTGTGGATGAAGGTCCACCCCAGGTCTCGGGAATCCCCCGTGGCTAAGACAGATTGCGGGGTGGAAGCTTGATCCCCTCACCTCCCCGGGGGTGGCGTTCTGCTTCTAACCGAATGGGCCGGTGCAGTTGACCCATTAAATCATGGGTCATTTCGTTTGGACAGTGCAGGGCAATGGATGACGGTCCAGTACTGCATTTGGATGTGCCCCTGTATTAATCCGTAAATCCGTACGGCACTTGAACAGAGGTGGAACTAGATCTAGAACTCCATCCACGAAAGAGGGTCGGAATTACGGCTTCTATGGGACAAGTCTCATTGGACAAGGAGCTTCCTATCCAATCTCATCAGCACTTTTAAACTTTTTTTGGCCCCGGAATAACCACCGGAGAAACCCCCGGCCAGGGAACGCTGCGCGGCAATTTCGACGTATTGTACTGTCATCTCGCCTCACCGTAGTTATGATTTTGTTTTTAATTCTCAATGACCTCAGGGTCATGGACAACAGACGATTCCTTCTATTTAATTGGTAGATTGGATATCCATATCTGTTTCTAAACCCTAGTTGAAAAGCCCTTAAATAATCTATTAAAAGGTTAATTTATATTAATGGTCTGGTTTTCAATGAGAATTGTATTTCTCCAAATGGAAGTTTATCAGTGGAAATTGTATTAAAATGTACCCCAATTCCAAAGTATATGCCACTTCGGAAAACCACACTCAACCCCTCCCCATTCCATGCTAATAATGGTACGTACGCTATCTAGAATTCATACAACATAATACGGTCATATATATATTAATACGTAATAGAAAACTCACAATGTTGCAAATTGCCAGAGTTGCAAAATGTAAGGAATCTTTCATATACGAGGAGCTGCAGGAAGCTACGACTAGTAGTACATTCTCACCAACAGACAGCGCAGCAAATAGATAGTAGATATCTACCTATCGTAGACCATCATAGTCCCATATCACTCGAGACAGTATAGCAAGAAATTTAATCATACATACATACTATATATCTACTCCCCATGAGTGAGGTATGCGCACACAATTATTCTGTAACTATCCCCGAAGAAGCTTTTGCATATTAGTCCTCCGACATGACTCGCTCATAGATTGTCCAACTCATACTTGCATTTTTCTTGCATTATCCCCCTCCTTCTTCCCCTCCTGCAAACCCGGATGCCCAAGTTTGAAGGGATAGTAAATAAATAAATAGGGAAGTCGGCTTGTTCCTCTTGCGAAAAAACGATGTTCTTTTTTTGTTTTTAATTCCTTTTTCACTACTGTTCGCCATTGCCAATCTGTCACTCGAAATTTATCTATAAAAGTATTAAAGATGAAGAACGCTGCAAAGAAGGGGTTGAGGAAAAGCTCCCTCCACAAAAAGCGTGATACATTGGATCCTGAAAAAACCACACGCCCAGCTACTCCTCCCGAATGCTCTCTAATTGATTACAAGCAGCCAGATTCATCGTATGTCTCTCAAGATCAAGTTGAGAAAGATATATATATATGTATATGTATATTATTATATATACTGTTGGATAGCTGACTGCCATGAACAATTTCCAGTCCCTACGAAAACCCATTTGTCAAACTTCAGATAGGACGTAAGGAGTATGCGGTTCCAAAATGCTACCTCAGTGGCTACCCGCAATTCAAGGTGGGGTCTGTCTACAGTTCATGTGCTAGGCTGTCGGATGTGGACGAAGATATTGGACACACCATTGTGCATTTCCTATACACCGGACAATATAAGACCCTTAATCCTGGCTCCGGGAAAAGTATATCTGATATACCGAAAGAGTTTGAACGCAGCATCCACGCTTACTGTGCCGCTTTGGTCTATGGAATACATGGTCTGGAAACGCTTGCCAAAAGGTATATCGAAATACTTGGCAGCTTGGTGTCCGTCTTCGATGTTCTGCGTTCGGTGAAGACGGTATTTTCAAAAATCCCTAGTGATGCTGTCTGGATTCGCAACTATATCCAATGGCACCTCGAGAGGGCCTTTTCTTCAGACGAAAGTGTATTCCACAGAGATGAGCTGTACCAGGCACTTGGAAACGACCCCAGCTTCAGTGAGATGGTGATGAGGATGATCTTTGGCATCTACGATTCCAGAATAGCCAACATACGATTTCTTAGACGTCTTCAAGACAAGAAAATGCATCGCATAGCAGATCGCCTAGGTCAGATGGAGAGCAGTCTTGGTGATTGGCAGATGGATAGAAACTCCACTGAGGAGCACCCTGTTAAAGCATACGCGGCCGAAGAGCCCGTGGTAGAGCTTGAGTGTGTGCCTGAGCTTGCGACAGAGCCTGTGGTAGAGTCTGAGCCCGTGCCAGAACTTGTGGTAGAACACCCCTTGGCTGGGTGGGAACCCGCAGCAGAAGAAGAAAGCTCTGATCAAGCGACCGAGTTGGAGGGAGAGCCAGATCCAGCGGTAGAACCTGTGATAGAGCTTGAGCCAGTGCCAGCAGAGCCTAAGGTAGAAGATACTTTCCTCGAGGAAGCTTGGTCTGTCTGGGAATATGCCCCTAAGGAGGTTGTCGAAACCAAAACCTGCCATAAAGAGACGTCCACTCCAGCGAAAACCACGAAAAATCGTGAACTCCCCCCAGAGTGTGAGAGTCACACTGACCGAATAGGCGCACCAGTCAGAGAATCATTACTGCCCTCCAACATCTCAGAAAAAATTGCCAGAAGGGAGGCCCTCAAGCGAGAAGGAAGGTGTATACGCTGCCAAGGGAAACTCCCTAGTCCGGGAAATAAATAATTAAACCCAGTACTTGCGCTGGGTGACTGCTGCTAGAGCTCTGCATGGTTTGATGAACTCAACCAATATCGACACCAGATAGTAATCCGAACATAGCTAGAACAGCTCTTTTGAGTACTCCGTGCTGCAGTTAGTTTTGAATAGGTCGTCTTTGGGCGCTACAAAAATTGATACAGTTTAGTTCCGATTTGCACCAAGTGGTAGGCTAGTTGACTGGTTTATGGTAGAGTGTAACTAGCAGTATTTTGCATACAGGGACAGGTTCTGTTTTGATACCAAACATTCTTTCTGGCAAGGGGCCCTTGCCACCTATGCACCTAATCTCCTACTAGTGCTGTAGAAGTCCTAGTATGGATCCTGGATGTACTAGTTACATAGTACCGAAGATACTAGCGTACCTCGCCTTGCATGTACTAACTAGTCGTAGTAATATACAGTTGAGTTTGGCCGGATCTCTAAATTCCACCGTTCCACTTGAATGCTTTGACTGCGTGCGAAATGACGATCAAGGAATTGGTGATGTTCAAGTAATCAACAGTCAGCGGTCACGTCCCCGCCTAAAAATTGGGGAAAGTCTGGGGCGACTCGAGCGAACGCCAATCACGGGGCTGGAGTTAACTGTCCCTCCATCATGCGTCCCACTTCCTTTGATTCCCCCCACACCCGCTCACGAACATTGGCATGGTTTCCCAATTGGGCCCATTTCGAGACCTTGAATTGCTCTATTTCTACCCCCTCCATGCCCCCTGGAGATAAGGAGATGAGTCTCAAGTCGTTGCACGTGTCATCCTCATACATCCATTAATCCCCTACCAAACGTCCCACAATCCAATCTAATCCGACCATTCCAATTGATCCTCTCCCATGCCTGTATTCACCGAATACTCTGCGGCGTCGCGGGAGCTGCGTGTGCTTCCCTCGTTTGCTCCTCCTTTGCCACGCCTCTCGTCACCATTCTCTCATGACGACCAAATAGAGAAATATGAAGTAGTCATCGTTGGCGCGGGTCCCGCGGGCCTCATGCTAAACTTGCTCCTGGCACGATACGGACTAAGTGACGATTCTTTGCTCTGTGTGGATGCGAAACCCGGAACTCTCAAATCAGGCCAAGCCGACGGCCTACAGCCTCGCACACTAGAAGTGTTGAAGTCTCTCGGAGTCGCAGACGAGATCCTGAACGACGGATGCCACATGGAAGAGGTGGCATTTTGGAACCCTTCCGCGAACAAAGACGAGATCATCGAAAGAACATCTATGGTCCCTGATGTCGCGGTTCCGGCGCGGTACCAGCACGAAGTGACGATTCACCAAGGTCGAATTGAACGGATTCTAGAGACGGATCTACTGCGGTATTCGAAGTGTGGCGTCCAGCGTAATACGAAACTTCTTGATGTCAGAATCGATGAAGCTGAAGATCCTGAATTCCCTGTCGTTGCTGACCTGGAAACGGATGGGCAGCGCAGAACGGTGCGCGCGAAGCACCTGGTTGGTGCTGACGGCGCGCATTCAATGGTCCGCCGCTGCATGGGACTGCAGTTGGTGGGCGAGTCCTTAGACCACATCTGGGGTGTGGTTGATCTGGTCGTGGATACAGATTTCCCAGATATCAGGAGGCGGTGTGCCATTCATTCACCAGCGGGCTCAGTAATGGTCATTCCGCGTGAACGTATTGCCACTGGCGACTATTTGACACGTCTTTATGTCCAGGTGCCAGAGGAAGCCACGCCGGACCCAGACCAGGTTCCCGTCAATGGGACTGCCACTTCAAAGGCTGATGCTCGGGCTCGGAGAAGTAAGGTGACCTTGGAGAGCATTTTCCAATATGCAGAGGATGCATTCAAGCCGTACTATATTCGCCCGAAGGAGGATGGAGCCGTGGACTGGTGGGCCGCGTATCAAATCGGCCAACGAGTATCGAACAACTTTACGGTTAAGGACTCCAAGGGAGTCAACCGGGTGTTCATTGTAGGAGACGGTAGGGTGCAAGAATCCCGATAAGATCTGAAGTCCTGGCTGACAAAATTGTTTTTGAAATTGATAGCATGCCATACTCATAGTCCCAAGGTACGTGGCAATACGCTTTATATCAGTACATGACTAATTTGTTCCCACGCAGGCTGGACAAGGAATGAATGTTTCCATGATGGACTCATACAACCTCGCGTGGAAACTAGTTTATTCCATCAATGGCCTCACCCCAGACTCCGCATCACCCGGGAAACCCGATTCCCTCTTAGACACATATCATGAAGAACGCCACACCATCGCACAGGAGCTCATCGAATTTGACCGTGCATTTTCGTCCATGTTCTCTGGCAAGATAGGGTCTGGAGAGGATGGCGTGGAAGGTCTGACCCACGACCAATTCCTTCAAGTCTTCAGCACTGGAAATGGGTTTACCAGTGGATGTGGCATTGAATACCGGGAAAACTTGACCGTGGAGAAGCAGCAGGGACAAGATATTAAGAGTCCAGTCACTGGCACAGACTACCTATCCGGGGTTCTATGCCCGGGAAGGAGACTGTTGGATGTACGACTTAAAAGACATGCCGATGGGAACCGGCGTCATCTGCAAGACGGTACGTCAGCGGCTTACAACCGTTCCGATTTGGCTTGCTGAGCCGTAAAGGAATTTTGATTCAGAAGTCTAACCGTGCGCTGCAGATTTCCTCTCCACCGGACGATTTCGGATTCTTTGCCTTACCTCATCCGACTTGCTCGATCCCCAGGGAATCTCTGCTCAGACATTGACTACCCTTGGAACCACCGTTCTTCCACATTTCCCAGCCTCCACACTTGAGCAAGTAGTAGTCCACCCTCGCCTTGACAAAGCCTTCACCTGGCGTGACGTGCCGCTGGAGCTCAAGAAATACTCCGAGATGCGGTTTCACAGTGGCTATGATATTGATGATGTTTATAAAACTTATGGCGTGGATCCAGCCCAGGGAGCCCTGGCTGTGATTCGGCCAGATGGGTATGTTGGAACGATCGCAGGGTTAAACGATGTAAACCGGATAGAGAGGTACTTAGCAAGATGCTTGAGAAAGATCTAGGTATATAGCGTGGTATACTACAACTTAGCTTACAATATTCTGACTGGAATCGAGACAATTACGATGCCGCCAACAGTCCCCTTCGCTGCTTGATTACTCATGGCTCAACCGCTAGTTAGTTAAGCACGGTGAGACATGACAGCTCAGCCCGAGGCACGGCCGCACCCTCTTAGAAACCTTCTCGCACTCTGGGCACTTCCAGACGGCTGTGTTCAATGCCATATTAATCACGGCGATCGTCACCGGACGCATGATTCCTGCAGATAACGATTATGAGCTGATTCGCTTACCTCTCCGGCAGAACAGGATTTCACAAAGGAATGCATCTTCGTTGAAATTAGGGCTACGAATCTGGCCCTATTCGTATCGGGAGTTGGACTGATTGGCGGGCTGGAGAGAGCGACGCATCACGTGTCCCTGAAGATGCCGAAGATCCGAGTTCTCAATCAGCGATGGTGGATGACTTGGTCGTTGGGGATAACTTGGGCGATTACAATGGACGGGCCAAGCCGCGCTGCTCCACAATTCTCGTCGGCAGTCGGAGTGCCGTCTAGAAGCATGCCACAATTTTTCGATGTCAAGCTTTCCTCCTAGCCCAATCAAGGCGTTCAGAAGTGCAAATTCGAGACCGAGACCCTCCACGCTCGGTGTTAACGCGGACAAAATCCGTCACGATGATGGATTCTCCAATGATTATGCTGTACAACGCTTCATTAGATGTTTCTATTGGCGGCTGGCTGGCAGGTCAAAATGATATATCGGGTGGTTCCCATCTCTAGTTTCATTTCTGCCGGGCTGGTCTCTCCTGAATCAAAAACTTCTCCTTGACTTCCCTGGACGCATGAGTGGCTATGGCTGTCAACCATGGAGCGTTAGGTACTGGACGTACCGGATCACGGTCTTCCACGTCTAGTAGTGCAACTGGGCATGGTGCAGCGGACCCCGAAAAGGTGGCATCTCAGAGTGAAGAGAATGGAATCAACCTTGGCCTTGAAGCTGTGCGAGACCCAAAGGAGCAAAGGATTGACTTGGAAAAGGGGGGTTCGCCTTTATCTAGCCTAGGGAAGTCAAACCCCACGAAGTCAACCCCCCCACAACAAAACTCTAAGCTAGTGAGTCTCTCCGGGCTTCATCTGATTATCACAGCCAGTTACTGATGGCGTAGGTTACTTGGACTGGCCCTGACGACCCCGACAACCCTAAAAATTGGCCAACGAAGAAGAAATGGGGTGCTGTGTTCATTGTGTCCTGTTTTACGTTTATATCGCCGGTGATGTCGTCTATGGTTGCGCCCGCACTGCAGACCATGAAATCCGACTTCAATATTCAAGATGAAGTGACTTCTCAACTGCTGCTATCCATTTTCGTCCTGGCTTATGCATTTGGCCCGCTATTACTGGGTCCCTTATCTGAGGTCTACGGTAGAGTTATCGTCTTGCAGCTGGCGAATCTATTTTTCCTTGTCTTCAACATCGCCTGTGGCGTATCTCAAACTGCAGCGCAGATGATCGTCTTTCGGTTTCTGGCTGGACTAGGTGGCAGTGCTCCTTTAGCAGTGAGTGCTTCAGAATATGGTGTATGCATGATTTTACGATCTAACGGTATTTAGATCGGTGGCGGCGTCCTCTCTGACTGCTTTCTACCGGAGGAACGCGGTAAAAGCATTGCTATCTACAGTTTAGCGCCTCTCCTTGGTCCAGCCGTTGGTCCAATTGCCGGCGGATTCATCGCAGAAAGGACAACCTGGAGATGGGTATTCTACTCCACGTCCATTGCTGACGGGGTCATTCAAGTCATGGGTCTTTTCTTCTTGCGCGAAACATATGCCCCCAAGATCCTCAGGACGCGGGCAAAGCAGCTCCGCAAAGACACAGGAGACGCCTCTTACCAGACCGAAGCTGAGCAACAAAACAAGACCTTGCCTGAGGTTCTCAGCACAGCGCTTGTTCGTCCGTTCCGCCTTCTCGCAACACAGCCCATCGTCCAGGCCCTTGCGACATACATGGCCTACGTATATGGTATCTTATACTTGATGTCATCGACATTTCCAGTCCTGTGGACTAGTCCGGAATATTACAACGAGTCCATAGGCATTGGCGGTCTAAACTACATCTCCCTTGGTATAGGATATTGCCTGGGTTCCCAGATCTGTGCACGGCTCAATGACCTCGTCTATCGCCGCCTCAAAGCCCGTAACAGCGGTGCCGGAAAGCCAGAATTCCGAACCCCACTACTAGCTATTGCCGCGATCCTCAACCCAGTCGGCCTTTTCATCTACGGCTGGACCGCGCAAAACCATTGTCACTGGATTGCCCCGAACATCGGTGCCATGCTCCTAGCCATGGGCAACATAGTTGCCATGCAGTGTATCCAGACCTACATCGTCGATGCCTACACGCGTTTTGCGGCTAGCGCGATGGCCGCTGGTTCGTTCTTACGGTCTATTGCAGGATTTGCATTTCCACTCTTCGCACCGTACATGTATCAGGCGTTGCATTACGGGTGGGGGAATAGCCTGTTGGCTTTCATATCAATCGCCATCGGCATCCCAGCACCGATCTTTCTGTGGAAGTACGGGGAGAAGATGAGGAAGATAAGTACCTACGCTGCAGGTTAATATCTTTAGTATGTAGAAAAAGAATGCATAATTTATAAGCGCACAGGAGGCGCTTGCTTTATTATTCGCCATGCGACCATGCTATTATTATTTAAATTCCCTTGCTCCTTTCTGGGGGAACCTTTGTATTAATTAAGCCGTATCCACCTGGAAGGGTCTCTCCAACCAGAGTGTCCGTATACTAGGGTTATATGCCAATTATCTTTCCTCAATCAATACGACAACCGCAGTGAAAAATAAGTAGTTGATTGTTGGAGCATTCGTTAAACCCTGAAAACAAACCGACAAGGGACTTTTTTCGGGGTCTTTTTCAATCGAGACGTCCCCCGAGGGGTGAAGACCGTAGACCGTAGACCGTAGACCGTAGACCGTAGACCGTAGACCGTAGACCGTAGACCGTAGATGCGAAAGATTGTAGATCTGTCTCACTGGATTTGAGCTGCGAGAGTTGGTCTATGATAATATATTTCGCATGTCTCGCATGTTTATTTCACATACTTCGCACACTTCGCACACACTTCTCTTATTTCGCATACCGCGCATGTTAGTAGTTACGCATGTTTCCTATAAGTTATGTTTCTCATATTTCTTATGTTTCTCAATTTTCATTTTTCGCGTACTTTATACTTCTCATATTTTCATATGATTCGCATATTTATTATGCTTCTTTTGCATACTTGACATACTTGCACATACTTCGCATACTTATTCCCCTCAGCCATGTTTTCAATACTTTCGCGTAGCTCGCATAGTCCGCAAAGGAGCGCAACATGGCGTATATATAATATAATCTGGATGAGAGGAATGAGAGAGGAATATATGATCATTAACTACGGGTTGAATGAAGTGAGACTCGAGGCTTCAGAGTGAGTGTACGTTTCTTCAGTCGATCAATGTGTCTGTGTTTTGATATCGGCTTGAGCCTGGAGCATGTGATGTAATTTACTGTACTGTAACTGTAACTGTTACAGGGCCTTCGCTTTTGTCTGCTTTCTTGAATGTTTGGTTTTGGACCTTGGTCACCGCCTATAATTTCTTTGGGGTTATGTGTTGTATCATGTATGAGAAATAAACAAGTGTATATTCGATACATCACACTAGAAAGAACAGTAATCTCGTTGATGGAGTAATATCACATTCATTCCTTTTTAAAAGAAAAAAAAAACAACCAATACAGAATCGAATACCAAATATCCCCATCCAAGCCGGATGATGGATTTGAGTAATAGTATCCAGAATAACATAGAACTTAGAAGAGAAAGGCAACCATACTGATTCAACCAGAAGGAGAAGAAGAAGAAGAATAAGAAGAAAAAGGTTCAATCACCCCAAATCTACTAAGCCCGCTCTAAGGCTTAAGCAGAGGTGGCCAAAGGAACAGCGCTAGAAGAAGATCCAAAACCGGGGGGAGAACCGCCACCGCCCATGCCGGAGTTCTCGTTCTCGACACCACCATCCTCGGTGAAGTAAGCAGCAGGAGAAACGGAGGTATCCTCAGTGGCATCCATACCAACAGAGATCCAACCAAAGATACCGTCGGAGACGTCGTCACCCAAGAAAACGTACTCAACGAAGGGGTCGATGTACTCGGCCTCCTCGGAGAGGATGGAGTCTTCGGCATTGGTGGTCAGTTCCTGGGTGTTGGTGGAGTAGGGAGAAGTTTCCTCGACGGCGGAGATGAGGTCCTGGTCGAAGAAGATCTGGCCGATGTGCGAAGTCTTGGTGTTGTACAGGCCAGTGATGGTTCCGTTGGGCAGGACGGAGGTTTCGTTGGCAGGGTGAGTGAGGACTAAATATATTTTTTATCTCATCAGTATCCAGATCGATGATGGGAGTGAGAATGGCGAGTTGGGAGTGTAAAAAGACGTACCGTGGATGTGAGTAGCGCGGCTGGTATAGTGACCAGGGAAGATAGTCTGGAACTGGACGATACCGTTATCGTTGGTCTTTTGGAGACCACGGAGGAAGGTCGTGTCCAGGTTGCTCTCGTCGTTGCTGTTACCGTTTCCGCTAGAAACGACACCCGAGTAGACCCCCTTTATTTTTGCTCTTCTGTTAGTGTTTTACACTTCCGGCTTGTGGAGGGTACGTTGCTTACGGTGGCGTTGCAATGCCAGAAGTCTAGGTAGACCTGGGGCACAGGCTCACAGGTGTTGGTGTCGATCAGCTGGATGTCCAGGTAGAGGGGGACACCCTGCTGGTCCTCAGCGATGCTGCTGCGGATCAGCTCACCGGAGACGTCTGCTTATGTTAGACAAGGTTCATTTGGTGGAGTGGAGGGAGGGGTCGTTGATCGCAAACGTACAGTAAGGTCCCTGGGTAGCATCTGGGGCGAGAATGCAGGTGGAATCGGAGGCGAAGAGGACCTCGGGGTCCGTGGAGAGGTTGACATTCTGGGTGGAGTGGTGGGTGGTGTTGAGAACGGTATCGAGGTCTCTGGCCTTGAGGAAGGAGCCTATTCAGAAATAGTAAGTACGCGGTGCTGATGCATGGGAGTTGGAATGGAGTAGGGAAGCCATACGGGTCTGCAGACCCATGCTGCGGCGCAGGTTCTGGACGGCCAGATCACGACGGGCGATGTTCTGGCGCTCCAGTCCGCGAGCACGCAGCTTGGCCGAACACTGATCCAGGCTGCGAGAACGGAGAGGAGCATTCTTCAGGAACGCAGCGCGCTCGGCAGCCTCGGCCTTGACGTCGTGACCCGGGTGGGCAGAGACAACGCTGGCAAGGCCAGCCAGACCGGCGACGAGGGTGGAAGCGAGTTGAACCATGATGAAGGCTTGGTACTAATACACACTTGCAGAGAATGAGAGAATGGGAGAATGAGAGAAAAGAATGGTTTGATGATCCTCTAGAGACTGTCGAGCGCGATGCTGGCTTTATACCCCGTTGGCCTTGGGGGATCCATATCAAACACAAGGGATACCACGGCTTCTAGCTGACGCAACTCCCACCACGGTCCTTCTAGACCGTCGAATAGGGCTAGGAGCATTGTTCAGCAACCCCAGCCTGAACAGGAGAACATCACAAAAGAAAGTGCCGTACTAGCGCCGGTTGAGTGCAATAGACTACCGTGGAACCGACATAGCTTGTTTTAGGGCATCTTCAGCCCAGTCAAAAATGGGGTATGATCGTCGTCGGCTGACGAGGCAACGTCCTCGCCTCTTATTCAGAAACAGTTAAAAAAGCGACTAGACCGGGCACAGACGTGGCGAGTGGGGGAATAGAATAGTCGCGATGCATAAGAAGGACTCCGCCGTGGCGTAATCCCAATATTATGCATCGTGCGGGCTAAAATGTCCGTGGATCAAGCTCAATAGATACAAACACCCGGCGGCTTGGCACTGGCGCAGTGATTAATAGCCCTAGGTTGATTGGTGGGTATTCCTCGGGCATGGCTGCGAAGCATGTCGATCTATCTATTGCGTATTCTACGTACTCCGTAGCTCGTTATGCCATTGAGGGATCTGGTCTATGAGCGTTGCATCTTTTCGCATCAGGCATGTCTTGGCAGCACAGCGGAGCTCTACCGAACAGCGCGGGACCCATCCTTCGACTGCCGACGCGTCTGTCGATCTCTCTCAGGAAACTTGGCTGCCTGTGCTGTCCGAATCGTTCGAATTACGGCTGGCAATGTGCATGAAGAATTGTGGCATTGCTCCTGGCTTCATGGAACGAGTTGAAGGGGGGCAAACTAGAAATCACAACAAAATCCTATGTCAGGATGACTAAGCGGAGCTGGAAACCGGAGAATCAAAACACTTCAGAAGGTTCAGATCGCTTGGCAGTCCTGGGGATCTTGGCGGGGATTGATTCGTGGACTGTTCCTGGGTTCATCTCGGTGGATCACTGACGGACGTCCATGGTAGGCAGATACATTTCAGTGTGTTGTTTTGGACATTGGTGGATATACAATCCCTCTCTAGTGGTTGACTCCGCCTCATTGACAAAAATCTTCCCCTTTCGTGGCCGTTCCGGATAGGTATAGCCTTGACCCTTAGCTAGTATCGAGTATTGAGGAAGGTGTTAGTGCGAGGGCCGTTCGTTGGTATTCAACGTCCATACTTCCTGCTATGTAATAGGAGTAAATGTTGGTAGGAGTAGGAGTGGTACTGGTAGGAGTAGTACCAGTCGTCCCAGCTACAACGTGATATACGCAACGTACTGTAATGTAAGTACATATGTCACAAGCCCATCCAGGGAGCATCCAGCCGGTTCCGGTCACAAATACGGTATCGGAATGTATTGGTGCCTGCGTCGAGATACCCACCCTGGAGGCACGGAATTCTCCACAGAAGAAAATCGAATCTCTCTCTAACTCCACTCCCCAGCCCGAATGCAGTTGTCTACGACATACTACTTACTCCCTACTTAGTGATCTAACCAGCACGCAATTTTGTGGAAGAAGTGAGTATCGATTAATGGTACATCTCCCGGATATCTGCTCAATTAATTCCCCTGGGCATTAAAATGACATGACGCGTAAAATCATGGGTATGAGTTCATAGCGGATGACCAGTCAATTAAAAAGAAACAACAGTAATTGGCTCAACACCTCCTGAAACCAAAAATAATCCCGGCGACTCCTCCGGGTGGATTAGACTTCCCGATGGGCGACGTTGACTTTATCGGAGATATCCTTCTCAGTGAGTCCCATGTCGGCCGCGAAGGTTCCGTGCGGCTTCCATTTCGCAGAGGTCCGCGGGGTGGTCTCCTCCATCATCTTGTCCACCTGCTCGAGGGTGAGTCCTTTGGTCTCCGGAATGAGGAAGTATGTGTAGACGAAGGCGCAGGCGCAGAGGGAACCCCAGATGAAGAACACCTTGGACTTGAGGTTGCCCTTGTCCTCGTCAACCATGTACGGGGTGATGACAGCGATAATCTATCTCGGCCGTTAGCGACACCCACAACCTAGGCGACATATACGAGGGCATCACTTACACAGTTCCACAGCCAGTTCGATGCAGTGGATAGAGCAACACCGCGTGAACGAATGGGCAGAGGGAAAATCTCGCCGATGACCACCCATGCGCCAGGGCCCCAGGTACTGGCGAAGAAGAAGATGTAAATGCAAATGAAAGAAATCTCCGCGCTGACTGCAGCGTTGTTGCCGCCCTTGTCACCGACGACTGTACCGCAAATGGCGACAATGAACTGGCAGATAACCATGCCAAGAGCACCCCACAACAGTAGGGGACGACGTCCAATCTTCTCCATGGTGTAGAACGAGATGGGAGTCGAGAAAACATTGACAATGGTGGTGATCATGCTAATCAGGAAGGGATTCGAAATCGTTTTCAGCTGTTTTCTAGTCAGCAACCAGACTCTTTTTTTTCGGGGCTCAATGATACATACGGAGGTAAAGAACGTGGTACCGAAGTAGAAAACGAAGTTGACACCAGTCCATCTAGAAGGTAACATGTTAGAGATATACCGAGGCCTCCCAGACATCTCAGAACACCCTAGATCGTCCTGGATGGGATCAACTTACTGCTGCATCATCTGAAGAGAAGTGCCCAGGACGGTACGACGGAGGTTGCTGTTGGGGTGGAAGAGGCTTCCACGGAAGCAGTTCAGCCAGCTCGTGAAGTAGCCACCCTGGGGGATCGCCTGCATCTCGTACTCATTGTTGGCAACGATCTCCGCCAGCTCCTGCTTGATATAGTCTGAATCCTCAGCCTGGCCACGAACACGAGCGAGGACCTTTGCAGCTTTGTCGAGCTGGCCCTTTCTGACGAAAAAACGAGGCGATTCCGGTAGGAGGAACAAACCCCCACCGAGAATAAGAGCCCAGACAATCTGGATTCCAATCGGAATGCGATAGGAACCGGAGTCCTTGCGATCCTGAGTACCATAGTCGACACAAGAAGCCAGCATCATACCAATGGTGATGCAGAACTGGTATCCAGACACAATGGCACCGCGGACCTTGCGAGGAGCAATCTCCGACATGTACAGGATAATGATGGCCGACACGAAACCGACACCGAACCCTGCAATCAAACGGCCCACCACGAGCAGCGCTACGGTGGTTGACGCGGTCTGCAACACGACACCAACGATGAAAATGGCACAACCAGAGATGATAGTGGTCCGACGTCCAAACCAGTCAGCAAGATCACCAGCAATCAAAGCTCCAAAGAATGTGCCTGCGGACAAGATGGATGTGATCAATGATTTCCTCGAAGACGAGACGACGAACTTTTCCTTAGGGGTGGTGAGTGGATCCTAGAAATTCGATCAGTATTAGCCACTTTCCCGGGGCTACCCTTGGAGACTATGAGAGGGCAAAATGAGACTAACCAAGTTTTCAAATTCTTCGATGAAATAGTCCATGCCCATGACACCGTTGATGTAACCGGAATCATAACCGAAGAAGATACCGCCAAAGGCCGCAAAGGCGCACATCAAGTACGTCTTGAGAGTGACGGGTGCTTCCACTCGCACGGCATCGGGAACTGCAGCGTCCATGGTGATAGAGCTGCCAAGTCCACCTAGCACAAGGGCTTAGGGGTAGTAGATGTGCGTGTGCGCAAAAGAGAAAGGAGAAAGGAGGTGGGCAGGAAAGAGCAAAAGGCGCAGGGGACTGAGAGAGTGGTGGTCAATTAACCACTCAAAAGGAACACGGTGGACGGGGAGGAGAAATGAACCGATGCGATGCAGGGGAGTAGATTGCTTTTATAATTCTGGCGGTGTTACATGTCCTAGAGCATCGGCATAAAGCCGGGCCCGGGGGAATTTCACCCACGGGGAAAGGCTCTATCACTCGGCCTCAGAAATTTCCCATGTTCGTTTTACTACTATTATTATTATTATTTTTTACCTTTTTTTTTTCCGGCATGATGGCACGATATTCCATGGGCCACGGAGCTAGCCAGTGAGTTTGCCGTGTAAAGTAGGCAAATGAGGGCAAGGCTATGTTTTACAACCATGCCTGATTGAGATTGGCGAATCTTAGATCCTTCAAAAAATGACTGTCGTGGGGACCAATGAGGGGATGGCCAGACCGATTTAGGTGACATTGGAAGGACCTCAATGGGCTCGTGCATTGCATTACTGCTACGTTGGTATAGAACTTGAAGCCGGTCCAGCGACTGTTGTCCAACCCCAGAGAGTGGGCGGCCATCTTACTAGGTGCGTACCAGGAGACTAACAGTAGCGGGTCCCAAAAGGACAAGGTCCAGAACCCTGAAGCTGACATTGGCCTATGCGTGCGCACTAAGGCATGAAAAGGTTGGAGTTAAATCCTGAGTCGTCGGATATGTCTCTGGATTCGGCAGAAGCCACACTGGATCTGACCACACATAGGGTCGGGTCTCATACCGGAGAGTCAGTCGGCTCTGCATGGCGCCGTTTCCTCTGGTTGGCGAAACTGGATTCTTCCTCACCCCCATCCACGGATTCGTAGTTGGGGCACGGACGGGAAGACGGAAATTTCAACCTACCACGTGTGTTGACAACCTGGGGTCGAACCGGCCAACTAACCACGATAGGAAGAGTGATATGGGGGTGGAATGTTGCTATCTGGCAGCTGAACATTCCAGTGACTAACCAACTAACTACTAATTCCTTACTAAGACGTAAGTGCGTCCTAACTTCGGGCCAGAAATGAGTGTCCGGGGGAAGTTCCTGTCGGCATGCATGTGGAGGATAGGATCAGCGGCAAAATATTTTTCAGTCTAAACCCCTGGAAAAATAGCACAGCATCCCTTGACGATCGTATTCTGGAAATAACTCATCCAGAAACAAAGAGAGCACTGAAACCTTGTCCGACTCGAGGTAAATGAGGCCCCCCGAACTGAATGTAACCCCAGCGCCTAAGCGATGCTTGATTATTCGGCTTCCCTATCCGAAAGAATCAAGTGAGCCTGACGCCACTTGACGGTAGCGGTGCGACAAGTAGATGGCCGGCCGGCCAAGCACACTAGAAAAGGGATGTGGCGTCCTGCCGTTTTTAAACCATTGCTTTGTGTGTGTGTGTGTGTCAATGGACCGAGGGTTTAACAGAGTCATGCGACCTCCAGACGTTGACGGTCATCTCCTTTTTTCTTTTTTGTTTTTTTTTTTTTTTTTTTTTGCTTGCCCCCTGGTCAGCAAGAGTAGGTATCCTTGGTGTTCTGACTCCAACCTGGCCTTCTGCTCTGGTTGCTGTTTAAATTGGTAATGGGAAGTTTGCTCTGAATCCTGACATGTCACAACCAGCCGAGAGTCTTGGCAAGCACCGGCGTCGCCCAAAATTTCTTTCGAATTTAGTTATAAATTGATATCTTACTAAGCGGAAAGGCGCTTAACTTGCTCAATAGTAGTTTCTTGTGACGGTTCTTCCAAGTTGTCATTAGCACTAAGCTACGCTGTACTAAAAAAAAAAAAATCAATAAAAATAAAAAATAATAAAAAAGGAAAGAAAAAAAAAATTGAAAAAAAAAAACCTATAGCCTCTGCTCGAGCCGATCATTAGGGTATCCCGCTAGTCGGAGTCTTCTCCAATCACCATGGCGGAGGCAACCGACATGGAAACCGGAATGTCTTTGCGGTTGCAACCAGAGAACTGGACCTTCCAGTGGTGGATATCGCCCAACCTCGGCGTCTTGGGCATCCTTCCGTTTCCAACGTGGTCGTCGCGCGCAAGAATCCCCCAGTGTTGGAGCCATGTGGCTGCCATCCGGTGAATCTTTTGCGTTAGTGAACTGAACTCTAGAAGGAAGACGATTTGCTACCATTCAACCGTTTCTGCACCCTGTCGACGAAGAACCATGGAGTTGGTTAATAATGTTAACATCTCTTCTTCATTTAATAGACTTTCCATGACCTGCAGGGAACGGGATCTTGTTGTGTTGTTTTCTACCCCCGGCCCGGAAAGCTAGACGGTAAGAACGCTCTACCATTCGTCGGTTCGTCCGGGTCTAATCCTTTTTCGTCTTGATATAATCTCCGCTCGTAGGACGCTTGAGTTTTGTCCCGCCAACTTGGTATGGCCATTCCGACTATTACTACTACTGGTAGTACCCAACAGGCTCCGATTGAAACGGTTGTGGATATGGTCTTTATTCGATGCATCGCTTCTGTCGCACAGCTGCCACTCTGAGGGGGGGAGAATTGTGGGGGCTGAATACTACGGGCCAGCATTTTTTCCCCTTCTTGCCTACCCAATCTTGAATATGAATTGGCGAATCACACAGGGTGTCGTACATAATATCTGCGGTCATCTACTAGTAATCGGTCCCGTTACGAAGCGATGGTTATTAGTACTTCCAATCTCTGGTGATCCAAGGCTCGGTGGAAGTAACTGCTAATTATTATGTAACGCAAAACCATCAAGTCCAAGGAACGATATCCGAAATAGCTTGTCTATCCTCTCATCATGAAGTAATCAGCCGAAGTATAGCCGTGGATAGTGTGGGGTGCATGGATGAGATTTTATCAGCTTTGATATCCGGGGGATTTATCCTACCATGCCATATAAGGACTAGGTTGGTCCAGTGATCTGCATCTACTTCATGTCACGGTATACAGCGCAGCATCTGCATTCAACTGCTATTTGGTATCCTCTGAGCCTCTTGCCCGATGTCTCATTACCAGTTCGAGCTGGAGGACGAAAACTACACGTCGATCATGAAAGCTCTTAAATTTTTCTACTCTCTTTGATGACCACTCATAACGTCTCATTTATTACCCACCGAATAACCTCATTCATATTAAGCGGCCCACGCCTTAACTGTATCTACAAGTAGTCCGATCTACTGGACATGCTCCTGACTCCACTCGGGCCTAAACGAGGGCATCGCTCGGCACTCAAATACACCGATCAACAAATTTCCTTCATCCCTTCGACAATTCAGCCTATCTTCTCCATCTCGTACATTCCCTGAAGCCACCACCCTGCTCGTCTGTTCGATCGTCGTACAGTCTAATATAGCCTCTCGAATACCGTTGTGTAAGCCCTTGGGTTTCATCTCCCCGCAGTCACTGTTTAACCACAAGAGCCAAGAACTCTCTAATGGACTAACTCCTGAGCCCGCACTACCATATGTTTCAATGGCAAAAACTCAATGGAGTTTTCTGGGTCCTACGGTATCATCGGGATAGATGCGCTGACTCTCGTATAGTGAGACACTTATTAACAAAGCGGGCGGGCAGTGAGGCCGTGCGACAAAAAAGCATCTAGCGCTTGCTCATCCCTGTCGCTTGTCTCAGGCCCATTACCTTTTACAGGTTTTGTAAGCACTTCCTATCTTCTCTTCATGCAAGGTATGCAAGGCTATTCGTAAATGTTGCATAATCGAGTTTGGTGCATTTGAAAGCTTATTTATATGACTGCTACCATAGGTTAAATCTTACTCGATCTTGACGGCATTGAGCTGTATCGCCCAGACTAGAAGCGATTGACTATCGCTGAGTGCTGTTCATTTGATTTTTCAGGCCACGTGGAGGCCTGCGAAAGCTTCAATGGTGTCTTGCTGTCGCTTCGTCTCTCACGAACACCATTATACTAGGAATCGATTGAAGTTGTATTTCAACGGTACCTCATAAGGTAAAGATGAATACGCCGCTGGGGCTAGCCGCAGCATCTTGGTTCTTTGTGGCAAGACGAGTACAGTCGAATTGCGCCCGAGACGCAGGTTGCTCAAGGAAAACCCAGAACCGTCCAGAATAGCGGGAGGGATTCCTCGTGCAACGAGCAAACCTCTGTGTCAGGCCACAAAGGAGGGATGCGCAATGGTGCAATCGACGCCGTGCCTTGAAATAGATAGACGGCGACCACAAACCCCCAGGATCTCTCACGACACCACCAAATCCATATATAGCACTCATTACGCTACCTTGGCAATCGGGCATTTATATGTGGTGGGGTAGGTGAACCACCATGTGACTGTACTATTGAGTTGCCACATGCATACCATTCTTGTTGCAGGTTATGTGTCGCATTACAACGAAGACGCGGCTCCTACATCAAAATTGCCTCTCGAGGAACCGAGATAGTTTACCCACAAAATACTATTGTGGCACACGATCAACGAGACCGGCCCACCCCGCAACCCAAGGATCCCGGCGTCGATCCTCAGCTCCCCCAACAGCACCCGTTGTTTACCTTCTCCCTAATTCGGAAACCACACACGACAGCTCCAGAATTCTTCGCTATGAGATTGCTCATAAATTAACCTTGTTGGATCAAGTGCGTTGCTCTGGTTCACCGACTCAGCCTTGGACCAGTGGCTATAAATAAAAGTCTCGAGTGCCCCTCGCTAAGCCCCTCCGAACCCCACCTGGCAACCTCTCGCTTCTCCAATGGCCGCCACGACGGTCCACCTGCTATGTCACCCTGCATCGCTAGTCGCTACTTAATTAGGGACCATGGGACCTTAGGGCAGCAATGCGGTGGGCGGCCAGCTGAACACGGGATGGTATAAATACACCTCAGCACCTTGGACTTCCCCCGAGCTTCAACCTCATTCACTCCCAACTCCCTCTCCTACATTCCTGTTTCTACCAAACAAACCTCCAAAATGGGATCTTTCCACCACACTGCCCGCAACTGGCGCATCAAGGTCGAAAACGGCATTACCATGTTCAGAGTGGAGGTCCGCGATACACATGGCAATTGGCATGAGCGGACCATTCGTTTGGACGATCACATCGGCAACACTGATGGTAATTCACCATACTCCTCCCGCCCCCGGTGTCTGGATACACTGTACAGAGCATGGCTAACCCGCGGGACACACAGGCTGGTTCATCTGGGGCGGACAGAACTTCACCAGCACCGCCCGGAATATCCGCTTGGAGGATACCGAGTGGGGTCCCAAGCTGGTCGCCGTGATGCGCTCGAACAACGGCGGCGACCGTGGTGACCAGGGAATGCTGCTGGGCGATAAGATCGAGAACCGGGATGGACAGCTTCATTTCACCGGCGCTTGATTGATGCGGCGGGGCTGACATCGATCGACAACTTTCAATTCTTTGTGAATGTTATATCCTAAAATACATATGATAACCTTTTTTTTCCCTCTTTACTCGGTGCTTCTATAGTTTCTGTTTAGCTTTTTTACTTTCTTTTTGGCAGGGATGTAAATATCGTTTAAGTCAGGAATCATTCAGTGTCACTCACTCGAATATGGATAAATTTGAGGCACCCATCATGTCACGTGTAAAGCGGGCCCTGAGGATGAATTGGGTCCGTTCCAACCCACGCTTGATCAACCAGCATAAGGCTTACTATTGTTATTCAAGCACCGATATGAGGAACGCCTTCGACCTCGAGGGATCATTGTGCAAGAGATAGCCTGTCCACCAAGGACCTCATAGATATGCAAACACATCATATTAAAAACACCTACAATTGCATAGGGAAAACACGATTTGCAGTTTCAATGGCCAGAAGCAAGATCTGTTGACGTGGGGGCTGATCAGTTGAGAGAATACAGAGAAAAGGAGGTGCTAGCTAGATGGGCTTTGGTCTATATTCATTACTACATATTCTTTTCGTTAAAGGACTCTTTTTACAACTGAGCCAATAGCGAATCGACGTATTGCCCTATTTTAACCTCCATTGGGATGTCACCCCTGCTACAGTGCCTAGAATAGCTTCATTAGAATAATATATCATATAGATTACCATAACTACGTCTTGATTCTTGGCCAATATGATTTGAATTTCCATGAATGATCAGATCTATCCATTGAAAGATACAAAAAATTACGATTCTTCATAAATTGTTATTTTCTATTTCAGAGAACAATCGTTCCAGATATTGTTTTAATGGTATCTCCGTCGCTTCCTCCATACCTACCTAATTATGCATCCAGATTCAAAAGGATTATTTATATCGACGCTCCAACATACACCTGGGAAATGGGATATCTAAAAGATTACGAATTTACAATCCATTAGGTCATATACTAAGTGAGATAGTTTATATAAAAACTATACAATAATATTCAGTTCACAAATTCTATCATTGCGATTTCAGAGACTAATATATAATACTGGATTTAGAAATTAGGATCCTGCAATAAAGTGAAGAATCTTTGCAATAGTATTTCCCCTTTATTCATTTAGGCCAACATATTTATTAATTTATAAAGTCCTTCTACCAATGCTATGATTCAATAAGCAATTTACTTACAAATCACACCCCACACTGCTCCCAAGAACATTCTGGGGCTCCCAGAGGTATACAGTATACTAAGCGAAAATCAATCACGCAGTTGCTATTCCCTCACCCCACAGCCAACAACCACTAATGTACCGACAGAAGTCTGTACAAAGTAACTGTGCACTCATGGAACTCACTGTACAAATAGATAAATCACAAGTGACTCTCCTGTACTTCTGATCTGCCGAAGGTGACAAGTCCTAGAATAGAGCACCATAATAAGAGGAAACCCCCTCGGGACAGCTTCTTGCAAATCAAGATCCAGATGGTAAGTTCAACCATGCCAGTTGCGCAGCCGAGAAATTAAATCCGCTCCATTGATATAATCATGTCTTGTTTCAGGGGAAGAATTCCTGATTGGCCCGTCATATGTTTGCTCAGGTTTCCAGGAAAGATCTTCAGCCTCGCGCATCCCTACGATGCAAGCCCGGAGATGAAAGAGTCCTCCCCCAAAATCACGAAAGGTCAGAGACGGACGAGACACTCGAGGTGTCTGTCTTTCTTTCTTTTCCTCATTAAACAATAAATCGGTGGCTTTAATTTGGAAATCGTCGTAAGTGATTCGCATGTGTGTCTGTCCCTTTAGTTATTATCAATTGACTAGTACAGTAAATACCAATGATAAGTCGATCCCTACCAAGATGCCATTCCAGCCATGTGATCCTCTAAAGATAGGGAACGAAAACGACACGTACAAAGAGCTCGCGTCACAGCGGCCCCTGGCCGAAAATGAGAGCTGCGATACATACAAAGAGCAGAATAGGTCCCGAAACTGCTTTGTGAGGAATGGCCGCACTCGCAAGCGGCGCGTCTGCTGCGCGGCATCTGTGGTAATTGTGATTTTGGTGGTGATCATTATTCCTTCGGTCGTTACGACTAAGCATTGATGTCGAGACTGGACCCAGAGCTTGGTCAGCTGTTCCCGGAACGCACATAAATGTCTTCTGATTCTGTACGTGGATATTGGGTGCTTGGCTTTAGTGAGAGAGACGATACACTCTAAAGCTACTGGAGAATAACAAAGCCAATTCATATAGAGAGGGAGTGCTCTACGTTCTTGAAAAATATAGTGAATGATCCACTGGTTAGACATGATATATCCAGACTAACTCACCCTTTTACTCACTAAGATATTCAACCATATTTCATAGTCCAGGACACAGGGGGAACCATAGCCTGAATCATACTAACGGGCCGAACCGGGAACTAAGTTTAGTCTGTCATAGGTAGTTATAGGTACCCTGCTTCTATGGACCGGGGGCTACTACCCAGGTACACCCGACCAAAAGAACCAATAGTGGTACTTTCTGTCGTACCTCGGCCTATCCCAAGTTCCCAACATACGTTACTTCCGTACGGACGGGACACAATCAGGATCCACCAAGCTAAGGCTAAACAAAAATTGGGCTAGTGGGCCATACGGTTCGTATTAGAGTATGGAGTAGACTCCGGTGGTGGGTATCTTCGGTATCCCGTCGGGGATATACATACGAAGCACTAGCTAGACAAGGGTGTGACAAACTGATCGACAGGAGATTTCACATTGCTGATAGTGTTACATGATATACATCCGTGAGGTGAAAAATTGCGCAAAAGGTGTGTGTACCCCCTGTGGAGGCTGGTATGCATGATTGTGGGTTACCTGTTACCGAGTTAGGGTTGTGGATGCTAGTGCGGGATTTTTACGTGTGGTTCGGTTGCGGTGGATGGTCTACGTATGGTCTGATTCGGGATTGGAGGGTTTTTCTTATTTTAGATAGGTGGATGGCTTTGGTCGGGCTTTTTTTGCATTTGAAGGTGGTCTATGGTCTATCTTTGTTTGAGTTGGTTTCTCTATCGAATGAGGAAAATGAAGACTGATCCTAATTTAAGTCAAGGAAAACGTCCAGAATCCATTTTGCACACTCATCAGTTTCGTGAATATACAAGTAGTATACAGATATACAGTAGCATACCGAATCAAATGATCCGAGATTTAGTCGAATGCAGCAAAGCAGGAGCTCTGCGCATCGGATTCCTTCCAGCCAACGCACTTCCAACAGCTCAGCAGCCCCCGCGGGTCATACTTCTCCTTGATCTTCAGCAGCTTGCCATAGTTCCGGCCGCCCCACCAGGCCTCTCGCCAATCCTTGGTGAACGGGTTGGCCTCGCAGCTATAAGCGCCGCTACCCGGGGTGATCTCTTCGAGAAGCGCAGTCATGTCCTGCATCTCGGCCACTTTCCGCTCGCGTGTTTGGAGAGTGCCGTTCCATGTCCAGAAGCTGTCGGCTCCGACAGACCAGATGGCGTCTCTCCATGCTGGGGTCGCAGAGTTGGGTTTGACATCTTTGTAGAGTAGAGGTCCAACCACGGGGATGTATACGCTTCCGCCTTTCGAAAGGAGCACGGAGAAAAAGTTCATGAGGTCGGCACGGCCCCTGTCCGTCTCAAACACGGTTTGGGGAATCAGTCGTGTAGCCGCAAAGTGCGCATTGCCCACCGTGACCGCGTTGGGAACAACATATTTTTGGTAGAACGCATACCACGACGGGAATTCCTCAATGACGGCAGTGCCACCCTGGGACTGGGCATAGGCAACCGCCTCAGTCAGGGAATCCTTCGCTTCGGATAAGGAGAGCAACGGCGTGACGTTGATGAGCGAGTTGCCGCTGATATGACCGCCCCAGCCCTCGTGAGCCCACTTGACAGCATTGTTCACCAGGATGTCGAGGAAGGGTAACACGTTGCTTGAATTCGCCTTCGGGGGAAACTCGATAGACGCAGAGACTATGCTCACCTGCGGCTCAACACGATGGGTGCTTTCCATCACCACGCCAAAGGTGCCGCCGCCGCCGCCCCGAAGGGCCCAGAAGAGCTCCTGGTTTTGACATTCGTTGGCGATCCGGTATTTGCCATCGGGTGTCACTACCTTGTATTGGACAACCCTATCAACGCCCAAGCCATATACAGGCGACAGGATGCTGTGTCCGCCAGTTTGTGCCCAGCCTCCGCTCACACCTACGGTAGACGAATAACCCCCGATGAAGGTAACATTGTGCGCATTGGCAAAGTGGTAGACCTCGTCAAAATTCACACCAGCTCCAACCGTAATGGTATTGTATTTCGAGGTGGCATTGCAACCGGTAGGAGTAAACGCAGGGCCGTAGTGCGTGGACTGTAGGTGACGAGTCCACAGCGAAAGAGTCCCTCGACCGCTGCTGCGGCCCAGGAAGTCATGGCCGCTATTCTTGATTGAAAGACGGGTGCCTGAGCAGCTGGAGAATCTGAAAGCCTCGACCACATCCCTCGGCGTCTGGACTTCTAGAGAGAGAGAAGGCATGTTTCCTTGATTACATGAGGCCGTGAGTGCCTGCGGATTGGTCGGGTCCGAGTTGTCCAGCAGACATTGGTTGGCTGGGTCGGATGCACACATTTCTACCTGACTGTACATATAACCATTCGCGGAATTCGCACGCAGGAAAGGGTCGCTGTAATTGCTCTGGATCACGCTGCATGCTGCTTCATCTGGATCCACAGCGCTACCATTATACTGAGAAAAACATGGCAATGAGAACGGCTTCACTGACTGCACTCGTCCGCCAAGTGTAGCATTGAAGCTGGCCAAAGTACAGTTATCTGCTGCAGAAGCCCCCAAAAGATGAGCAGCCAACAGGACAAGCGAGGTCTTGGAAACCAAAGGAGCCATGTTTCCACCAAGAAAAAGCAACCAACTGCACCATGCCGAAAGAATTTTTTTTTTTTTTTTTACGAACAGGGGAGAGGCAATTGGGGGGTTAAGAGAGAATGAGTGGAAGACTCGGATGTTGATCGACACGGCACGTTCCCTGGCCGAGTTTAGTCGCATTGCGTATGGAGTCGAAACCCTGACTGAGGTTGCATTGGTGCTGATTTCCCACGCCTGGTGACTTGTTTCGGGCATTCCGTCTCATGCATGCTGACACTGGCCTTTTCTCTAAAACGTAAAAAAAAAAAAAATCCAAATCCAAATCAACAATGCACGACCGAAATCGACGTCCCAGCTATCCATTGCGGCGTGACCGACCTTTCCATCGCCGTGATGCCCCATGGCTATCCGGAACGCATACTGGGGGAATGTCGTCGCCGTCGTCCCCACGGTCGGGGCAGCGCTTGCGACCCTTGTCTATGTCCTGCGCCTGATTGCATGTCGCATGTCTACGGTTGGGTGGCGGCTGGAAGAATTGTTGATGGGTATTGGCCTGATCCTCTCGTACGGGGTCACGGCTTTTGTGATCTATAGTGAGTATAGAATACTCGCCCGTTTCTCTTGCTCACTGTATCTCGATAGCCGCCTTCAATGGTGTTGGGGTTCCAGGAAGTGAGCTTCCGCAGGACGAGCGTATTCGCCTGCAATTTGTAAGTGGTGACTTTGCCATTCTGATGGCCAGCCTTGACCAACGATTATCCTCTAGGGCTCATGGATGATCCAGAAGTTCTGGGCGCCATCCATGGCATTCGTGAAAATATCCATTCTAGTCTTTCTCAGACGACTGCTAGGCACTGTGCAGGCGGTTCGTGTGGGGGTGGCTTGTCTCATCGTCTTCACCGTTATGTGGGCCTTTACGGAGCTCATGGGCAATATCTTTCAATGCCACCCCGTCCAGTATTATTATGACACCACACTAAACGGCCACTGTATGCCCGGACAGACCAAGCTATTTCAAACATCGGCATGTTTGTCCTTGGTAGAAGACGTGATCATTCTGCTTCTGCCAATGCCGGTCGTCTGGCAGTTGCGAATCACTGTCCAGCAGAAGATCGGGCTGACGGTAGTCTTCTCACTGGGTGCCCTGTGCGTGTCCTCCAAGCAAGTCCGTGTCAATGACTGGTATGTGAGCTGACCATGTTAGGGTATGCATATTCAGCTTGCTGCGGGTGATCGAGTTCAACCACTTTCACACGGATGATCTTGCCTGTAGGTGCCAAACCCTAACTCCCAGTGGCCTCGGTTAATGCCTCCTAGCATCCAGCGCGAAAGAGTCTGTCTGGACCGCCCTTGAACTGAACGTTGCCATAATCTGCGGCTGTCTTCCTCTATTTAAGCCCCTGGTTTACAGATTTCTTGGAAGGGTCAAGGGCCAGTCGACCCGTTCGTTACGCACGCCACGCTACCTCAACCGGCTCAGTCAGGACCCTGACGGATTCCATAAAATCAGCGACCCCCAGGGCCTCACAGCAAGCAAGAACGTGGTGGTATCGACAGACCCTAGCGGACGACGTAGCTCGGAAATTGAACTGCGCGGGATCACCGTGCATACTGCGATCCAGCAGGAAGTTGAGAATCGGCCCATTGCGGATGGCTCCGACGCAACGCTCGAGAGACCATGGCCTCGGTGAGCTGGTCTGAGTCTAAGTTGATATCTAGACGCAACCATGGGGATAGATCAGTTGCAACAGTGTAGTCGAGCCCATTGAATGAGACGTCTATTATACTCATGCTGCCAGTAGTTGAATAAGCTAGGTCACCGATCTGAACGGTGACCTCATAGGGTTCATTCCATGTTCATATCCATGTCCATATCCATGATAAACTAAATTAAATGCACGGGTGATCGACATCTTGGATTCTTGGATAAATCTTGACAAAAAGCTTAGATTAGGCTTAATGAGTTTGGGTGGGTTGATGCTGCATAGTTCTTCTTCTTTTCCTCCTCCTTTCTGTTTTTTGGGGTTGAGAAATTATATCTTAGTTAGGCAATGGTTAGTACCCAGTTGATGATATTATATGGTATTTATGGATAATCATTAAACCGTATCACCGCATTGATAGAAGCTTTCTATCGAGAATATAAATGTTCTCGTGGGTTCTTACAGAGCGCTGTACGCCCACAGAACTACGAAAAGAAGATGATGATAGATAAATACACCTCTTTGATCCTCAGTAGCTCCCTCGTGGGACAATGCTGGTATACATTTTTCTGGGGTCAGGTCGTGCTGTGGAGTTTGGAAGTATGTCCAGTCTTGCACAAATTATTGCACCAGGGGTGGACTGGTTTACCATCTTTGTGGCTGTCTTGCTATCTCTGGTCTGTCTCACTATCTCTGATCTAATCCAAGTAAAGGTGCCTTGTATAATATTGATAATTCTTTCCCATAAGCCCAAATCCCAGAAGAAGATAATTTCACCCACGGCAGTTTGATTCATATGCCAATATTCCAGAATAAGTCCCAGGCCCAAAGTAGCCCATTCTGTATAAGAATCACAAGCCATCCCGATAGAAGCTCCGTAGTAGCACCGGAATAAGAAGCAAGATTACACGGTGGGAAGAGGGGGAAGGCGTCGGGCATTCGTGTTACTACTACTATTCCTACTATTTCTACTTACTATTTACTACGAATGGGTGGTGATTGTGTGACGGCGTGGTTTTGGGCATGAATCTGGCGGCTTTTTTTAGATCAAAGTTTATATCTTGACATCTTAACATTGAATAGAGGAAAATGTGCATTATATAGTATATCTAGCTACACCTATCCATATATGTGTTAATTGTCACTGTAGCCAGTGCTCTGAGAAGTAAAGAGTTGTCCGACCTCCCAATAGCTAAGGGGGGGGGGCATTATGTCCTTTATATACACGATGATCTACTAAGGTCTTTACTCAGGGTAGCACCTGGCATCGCTATACAATGTCGTAGCGTAACTGCGATCACATATGTACGGATTCATCAACAGAGTACTATTCTGTGGCGCTACTATACGCGTCAATTCCATTAAAAAGAACAAGAATGCAAATTCCCGAGTGGATCGGAGTGAATAAATCCTCTACACCATGGAAGCCCCTGAACCAGGTGCATGATTTCCGTGTGCCATGTCCAATTCCCAGATACTGTGTAACGACGCCCACCCCGGTTTTAACGAGTGAAGCGCGGGTGGAAATACATCATATATATAAATAAGAGGCCCTGGTCTACTACTATTATTCACCGCCAGCGTTAGTGAAAAAAAAAAAAAAAAAAAAAAACAAAAAAAAAAAAAGCAAAGGTTCAGTCCAGACTGACTTTCTCTTTCTATTTGGTATGTGCATATATCCTTCTTGAAATCTTTGGATCTAAGCTGTCATAGTACTTATTTCTACTACGTATTCCCTCACTGGATATTCTATTGGATCGCTTGTCCGGCAAGGGAAAAAGAAACGAAAAAAAAAAATGACACTCCATCTGATAAAACTAGCCGACAAATTCTCCTGCTACACCCGAAGCGAGAACGAAGCCCGGTTCATCTACAACGAGATATTCCAAGCCCACGAATACGACGTAGCGACGCTGGGCAAAGCACCGTTCATAATCGACGTGGGGGCCAACATCGGGCTCTTCACGCTCTACATGAAGGAGAAGTACCCGCTAGCGAAGATCCTGGCGTTCGAGCCGGCGCCGGAGAACTTCGAGGCGCTGAATCGGAACCTGGCGTTCCATATGGTGGCTACTGCGGTGGCGTATCCGTATGCATTGGGTGCGGAGGCGGGGTCGGCGCCGTTGACGTATTTTCCTAATGTACCGGGTAACTCGACCCTGAATATGGAGGAGAAGAAGTGCCATATCGAGCTCTTTCGGGAGAAGTATAGCGTGACTTTTGCGGATGATATGTTCGGGGGTGCCAGAGAGATCGTCGTCCCTGTTAACCGGTTGTCGTATTTCCTGGATCGCTTTCACAGTGAGATCGATGTGATTGACCTTCTTAAGATTGACGTTGAGGGCACGGAGATGGAGGTGTTGGGTGGCATTGACGATGCGGACTGGCATAAGGTGCAGAATATCGTTATCGAGGTGAGTAATATCAAGGGGGGCCGCGACAAGGTCAAAGAGCTACTCGAAAGTAAAGGCTTCACGGTTACCGATATGGCTGCCAAGGGGATTCCAGAGATATTCAAGCTGTTCATTGTGACAGCCAGCCGCTGAGCAGGATGGCAAGACCACTGGCGATGATTTTATCTATTCGTTTTCATCTTGTCATAGTCGTTGAGACCACAGACCGTAGCTATCTCCATAGCTGTGGTGACTATACTAAAAGTTCATGCCACTTTCGTGAAGTAAAAAAATACGATAGCAATCATTTGCTTGGTAATATATCCATGAGCAATCAATGTACTTCCCCTACCTAACTAGACAGACTGACATGCAAAACGAAATCCAGACAAACAATGTATGACATACAAGTAGTAGATATAAAAATGGATACAGAATGAACATAAAAAAGGATAGAGGGGGCTGGCAGAGCCCTCTAGGGACAATCTAGAGGCAGTGGTCTAGACCACTGCCTAGACGCATGTGTCTGTCATAGCCAAATGGCTCTCTCTATATGGACGTTAAACTTGATTAAATAAAATAAATAAAATATAAAAATGGATAGAAAAAAAAAAAGAAACGAGGGACGGGCCGGGATCGAACCGGCGACCTAAAGATAGCTTGCAATGTTTTCTAACCAATGGTTAATTGCAATCTTCCACTCTATCCACTGAGCTACCGCCCCACTAGATGTTATCCAGCCAGATATTTTGCACTGATGAACGTAAGGCACCCGATGCTACAAATCCGCATAACTCCGTCAATCCATACACGCCTCGTTCTGGAAATATCTAGTACGTGAAATAAGCTCGGCGGCTATATTTGAGGCTTGACGAAGTATGAGAAGCTAGTATAGGATTGACTGGAATACTAGGGTGAGTTTTCTATGGGTTATGCAGTGCCTGTGCTGGCCTGCAGGACGAGAGACGCATTGGCCTCCCTGTTTAGGTTCTTCGTTATCTCTGGTCTTGACCATTTCGTACGGTAGGTTTCTTGGTTAGGTATTGATTGCGTGGGTAATATGATATATCCATAAATGGGATCACTCTGGCGCGTATATATCTAGTTTATCTGCGTACTGTTTTCTGGGGTTGATGTGCAGTTGGGAAGGTATCTTGTGTATGCTGTACAGATATATATCGATCCTAATTGACATTTATTACTCAACCATTGCACTATAACATACCAACAAACAAGTTTCCATGTTGACCCCAACCTAACAGGTATGAATATTTGAAACCTAGTAAATTTCACTAGAAGGACAGCTGAGTATCCTAGATACATAAAAGAGCTCCAAGTTCTGTATAACCGTAATACAAGCCCTGTCAGATTCACATCATATCGTATAGTCACGTACTATCGTTCGACGGGCAATGTAACACGCACTGCGATGTATTGAAACACAGCCACAGACTAAACTGAAAAATATGAGAGTAACTTTTATGGACCTAGAGTCATAGATACCAAACGAGTCACGTAAGACAGTAAGAGATCTGACGCTACCGTCCTGGTCGACCTGGACCTGACTACATGCTCCAAGAAGCTAGACAAGGTAACGATGTACAAGGGCTGGGACATATAATTTTTTTTTTTTTTTAAAAAAAATAAAAAAAATATGACAATGGCAATAGCAATCACTCAATTTATACAATCAGGGCTGTATTCCAACAAGACAAAGAATGCCATGACAAGATGACCTACGTTAGTACATGGCAGCTAGCAAGATATCCATGGCTATACGTTGGACATGGATTGGATGACCTCTTTCGAGATACGGATCCATACCTCCTACATTAGCATGTTCGTTTGTGCTCTACCGTCCGCAAGGCTGATACGTTGTCTGAAAGCCTGACGGAGGCGTATATCGCTGTTGCAAGAGAGCTGTGCAGCTGTCTGCGTGCAGGAGCTGGCACTAGCTGGGATGGAGGTCTTCTAGACTGTCTTTGACGGTGAAGGGCCTGATATCCTGCTTACATGTCTGTGACAATGAACTTGTGCTCCGTATTTATATTATGAGTTTTCTGGTATTGTTAATAGTGAGTTCAAGCTGACTCTTGCACTGTGTATACAGTATAGCTGTGCCGGACAGGTCTTGTCTATACAATTACGCCATGCCCGTGGGAGGGTGCCAAATTAGACAGTCCCGAATTGGTGAACTATGACTGTGCTGACATTCATATGGGATGTGAGCTAGCCCGTGGATAGGGTGAGAATACAAGCTCATCTGACTCCTTGCCGTGGATAAGGTAAAGTGCAGACCCCTGGAAACTGGTGACACGGGCTCAGACCTCAATGTCGTTTTCTACACGAGAAAAATGCAATGTCCGTGACAAAGCACCGGGCTATTCACCAGAGATCCTGTTTATTGTTGCTGTTGTACACTAAAACCAAGCAGATAATCCGACTAGCGAAGACAGTGGCACCAAGTCATGCTCCGGGACGGACAACAGACCTTCACAGTATTCAGCGGTACAGCATGGATGGCTGATAATCACCGGATAGATAGCTCAGAGGCCATTCCTTCACATACATCAGAAACCATATGAATGGCTGTAACTAATCCAATAGACCCAGTCCTAGACTTCACCCCTCGTCCACATCTCCAGCCAACAGTCGATTTTCTGCCTGGCCGCGCGAAAGGAGTCCATGGCTTCTTCGAGTGTGTCCGACACCGCCTGCCACTTCACCTCGCAGTCACGCACGGCGTCCTGGAACGCTTTCACCCGGTAGTTGTTTAGAGCTATGTTCGACGCAATCGACATATTTTCTGCCGTTGTTTCAGCTGGAACTGCCGCAGCGGCTGACTCGGGGGCGGTGGTCTGGCCACGCTTACCTTCAGCACTGGTTGCGATGCGCTGGGCCGCCGGTTTACGCCCACGCCTGGGTCGCCTCGGTGAGGATTCCGGTTCCTCTACGATGGCGCCCTCGTTGACTACGGCCTGGGTCTCTGCCGGCTCGGCGCTCCTCGCCTTTCGTGGTCTACCCCTTGCCCTTGGAGGGATTTTAGGAGGCTGCAAATCTGTGGATTGGCTCTCGGGGCTCGGCCCTGCTCTCGTCGAGGAGGCCTCTTCTCCTGGATCGCCTGACACAGATTGGTCACTGGGTTTTGGCTGAATGGGCCTTTCTGATTTGAGGTGAAGGACACCTGAAGATATACAAAGTCAAACCGCGCTCTGGGAAAAGAATCCCGGGGGGGGGGGGGGGTACTATTTATACAGATAGGACTGACCTTCTTCGGAGTACTCGACTAAGCGGTGCGTACATCGGACCTTGGATCTTCTACAGACATCGCAAGCTGGCCGCAATTTAGGCTTCTTGGCCGGATTCACCGCCGCTGCGCTGGTGGTTTGCTAAGGTACAGATTAACAATAATAGGGCGGCATCAGAAGGAGCTAGGAATCCTACTAACCTGGTGCGACGAAAGGTCTTGACCCTGTCCAACATTTGGAATATCCTCGAGACTAGTCCCCCCCGCGCTCTTATCGGGCCTGGCATCCAGAGCCGGTTCTTCAACACCTAAAGCTGACGCTTTGCGCTTACGACGATTGCTGCCCCTCACAGCATTGCCTGACTGGGTTGGCGGCATTAGACCAACGGCGTCAGGAGCTGTTTCGACCTGGGAAGATCGGCTGTCCCCCGGGACACTTTCGGGATTAGGAATGAGAATGGGCTCATCGACATCAGCGGCTTCTTTCTCGTCCCCAGCATGATTAGTATTTCCCTCGGAGCCATCAGACTGAGTAGCTGAGGCCGGGGTATTGGGTCTGGTCGGTGATCCTGTCTGGGAGCCAACTGACGCGGCTGGGAGACTGCCTGCGGTACACTGTTCGCACAACTCGATCTCGTCGGGAACGTCGTCGGCGCGCGGGGCGCCACAGTTTTTGCAAGGCCTGGCCATCCTCACGGGATCTATTAAGAGGGGCACTTTGGAAAGCCCTGTCGAAACAGGGCGACGCAAGAGCCGTATCAATGGATCGACAGGGAGGATTGAAAAGAGAACTAGGGCGAAGAGCTCGTAAGGGTTGTCCTTCTGCGCCGGGGTCTTCTGTTCGCGCTCCTTCTATGGAGAGACTGTTCGGAATTTATGAAATCGGGTTGAAGAATAACCAAGGGATCTGAAACGGAGGAGAGGACGAGGGCTGGGGGAAGCAGTTGTTGGCTCAGTCTGTGTGAATGAAAAAAAGTGGGGGGGGGGTCCGACTATTATGGAAAACGCATAATAATCATAATAAGCAGAATAGGAAGAATAATAATACGGCCGCAGGAAAAGAGCGGGTGTTAAAGGATTAACCCGTCTGCCAAACACTTACGCCTTTATGCTTGGTTGAATGGGAATCTCCAGCCCGCAATAAGCTGTTGCATCCTTACTGAGGATGCCCTGGAGTGCTCTGGACAATGCGCAATCTCATTGTCCCCAGACAAAGCAATTCAGTTGGATCTTGCACCTGTCCTGCTCTATGCTTTCTGCTGTTACAACCGCAAAGAATCATGCTTGCTTGGCGTCCCTACACTGCCTGGTTCCTCTATCATTGTGCGTATTCTCTCCATGGCGTACAAAGCATACTAAAAGTACTTACAGAACTCATGGCCACAATTCGGTTTCCACCCACTCTCCCTGCCCCCCGGTATTGTGCGCAGGAACAAAGGTCCATCGCACACGCCGGACATTCTGAAGGTCTGACAGATCAAGACGCTCGACCTCACTGGGACGAATCACCACCACCCGGAAGTTCCCACGCGCAACGGAATCCTGAAGATCGTCTACCTGTTGGCCCAACTTCAAGCTCGGGTCTGCAGGCACCTGCGATCTAGGCTGGCCAGGCGGAGGGTTTTTGAACGATCCTGGACCACTCGGTCAACATCTTGTCCTTTATACGATTGGGAAAGAACAACAACAACAACAACAACAAAAAAA